>JAYGXS010000009.1:5155607-5211947 GCA_036362985.1 Ligula intestinalis
ATGATGATGATGATGATGATGATGATGATGATGATGATGATGATGATAGCCATGTCGGAGTCTGAATTTCCAGACCAAACCCTCCCGCGTAACCAATCTCCTCTTATCGACCACTGCCCTATACCTTCGACCCACTTGTATGATAAGCCGAATAATATTGACCGCATATTTAACTCGCACCCTGTTTCCCTATAAATGTACCGGCCCGATGATAATTTATTGAAAGCTTACGTATGGCCGCCAACTGCTCTTCTGAATTCTCTGATGGCAATTTTCGTAACTGTTATACCAGTTTTTTCCTCCAAAACCGGATCTGTTGAAATCAAAACCGGATCTATTAGAAGTCAGTTTATGGCAAACAATTGTTTTCAGCAACTCTTCATCAGACCAAACGTTTGCAAGGGAAATTAACGCTGTATATAACAATTAAAGTTTGAATAGGTAGAAAAATCAATGACTATCTAACACGGGCGCTGATTGGCCAACGCAGACTATGTCAGTTTGCGCATGTAGGCCATGTCAGCATGCTGGTTGAGGGACTGTCGCTAGTTGGTAGGGGCGAAATCCTATCGCCACCTATTCTATCACCACCTCTACAGCGTTAAATTCCCTTGCAAACGTTTGGTCTGATAAAGAGTTGCTGAAAACCATTGTTTGTCATCAACTGACTTCTAATATTAACCATGGGGATATTTGCGGAACTTAGACAAACCGAATCTGTAGACATCAAAACCGGATGATTACTTATTGTATATTAGAACCATTTCCTCTATTTATTGAACCTTGTTTGTAAAAAAACAATCTTTTATCAATATTTCTAATACATAGCGTATAATGTGTAATCAAATTAGTCTCGATGGGCATCAGATAGTGGGAAACATTGTCCAAAGAATGTCTCCGAATGTTGAAAGTTATTTTCACTGCCCTCTTGAGAAATATTCTCCATTCTTTCAAGTAGATCTTCTCTTCCCTGAATCGGAGCATTCCTTCTCAAATAAGATTTAATTTGCGAGAAAACCTCATTGCAGGGGTTTAGGAAAGGAGAATACCTTGGTAAGAAGTGTACCTCGTATGGAAACGTGTCGTAGAATTCTTGAATTGAATGGTGGAAACGAACGTTGTACATAACAATGATGTATTCCTCGACGTCGTCAAGAATATCTGGAAGGGCTGCCAAAAATTTTTGGAATACATTTGCATCTGTGCTACCAAGCAGTGCGTCACAACTACTGACGTTAACTGCATTGACAGTGAGGATCATAGGTTAACTTATGTTATAACTAGAGGAAATATTTCAGCAACGGTAGCTTATGTAGGCCCACTCATTAATCCCTACTCCCTGCATTTTTTTCTACGAAAACGGTAGTTATAGGGTTTTATGGGTGGGGAATCAGGACACGCAGTGAAATATATCTTAATAAATGCTAAATGCATTTTTATTTTACTGTATTAAGAAGTGTTGTTGATTTATATCTGTAGATTTTCCTAATCTTTATTGTCATTTAACTTATTGCGAAAAAATCCGATAATCAAATTGCAGGTTTATTGAAATGATGGTTAGGAGGTCGTCTACTTCAACTTACCTGAAATCCAACTTACCGTTCTGGAATTAGATTAGTATAGTCCGCGGCGCAAAGCGCCGCGCACACCTTCAATTTATATGCGGAACGACTTACTTCCAGCGGCAACGGGAAGCAACTTCGACTACATTTTTTCCCTTTAAACTTACTTCTAAAATGTCCTTTTCTACCTATCCTATTTCCCCACCCCCCGAAACTCTATAACGACCGTTTTTGCAGGACAAAGTGCTGAGACTAGGGGTTTACGGGTAGGCTTACATAAGCTACTTTTGCCAATAGTTCTAATATACATTCAGTAATAATCCGGTTTTGATGTATACTGATCCGGTTTTGGAGCAAAAACGGGTGTTAATTAATTTTGGCAGGAGTTTCCTTGGTAGCGCACGAATGTTATTATTTATATTTACATGCCGACTCAGTGAATTCTTGTTAGGGTTAGGGAAAGGGTTAGGTTTGGGGTAAGGGTAAGGGTTAGGGCAAGGGTTAGAGTTAGGGTTAATAATAAACGCGTAATATTCCAAAAAGTCTTCAAAAACGTCAATTTTTACTGGGTTTTATGAAAAAAGGAAAGTTTTCGGAATAAAACTCCACATTTCCAGGTTTGTCGAGATCGCTTCGAGCTCGATTCGAGCACGATTCGTGCATGATTGGTTATTTGCGGCTTTTTTCGATCTGCGCGCCCAACGCCGTCACTATATAACCACCGCATTTAACTATTTCAAAAAAAGTTTACGACTTTTTGTACTTATTTTCACAAATTCCTTTTTTTTGTCTGTCAGATTTCTCCACCTATAAAAACTCCCTTCTCATGGTTCCCGTGAGAAAAAAACGTATGTCTTATTCTAAGGAATCTTCTGTCTTAATTTTATTCTTTATTTATCTATTTTGGAAGCTGATTGCCTAAAAATTCAACTTTATTTTCTCACACTTGAAAGAGCCTAATGATCTGAGTGTCACAGTCGAAATTCTCGCGGACACATGATCAGAATTGGACAACTGATGCATATTTTCACCACTGGAAATATTCGCTGGCTGGCTGCAATATATTCCACCAAGACAGCCCGCGCCAACTGGCGATGTTGACCGTTTTCGCCCGGTAACCGCCGAGGAACAGCCCCGAAAAGCTGTGCGTTCAGGTGCTTCTCCTTCACTGATCCTTCCACATATTTCTGTCCTCGTGATTCTGATAGCGGAAGCTGGTGTGGTAGCGCGGCGCCGGGGAGCACGGGGGCAGAAGGGGGTGGGTGGGGGCGGGGGGGGGGGATTGACAGTCGTGCAAAGTTCATTCCGATCGGAAGGCCTGACCTTTTCACGAATACCGGCACACCACGGCGAAATGTTGTCGCGATGACGAGGCGAGACTTGCCGCCCACGTGCGCGCGTGCGTGCGTGTGCATACGCGTGGTAACCTGGGCAGGGCGCGTCGGCCACACGGCATGCTGTCTACCCTCTCCCCCCCCAGTCCCACTCGGCTCGGCTCGGCGGCACGTGATCAGTGTTGGGGTGATTCAGCGCCACCCTCAGGTCTCGCGGGCCTCGCGAAATGAAGTAAAATTGGAGGCTTACGCACACAGACAGAAAGTGCTTCGCGTTCATTTTAGACTACTGAGTTAGTATGCATCTGCTTAGCGAACCGGAGACAAGTTCAGGCCTTTTGTGGCACATGTTCTGGGAAGCTAACTGCCGACAGTGCACTATCCTACGACGAGCAACATTGTTGCAAAAAAATATGATACATTGATACATTGACAAGCAGTGAAGTGTGAAAGAGAAGCCACTAGAGGAATGAGTGTTAGCTATGACAACAGCAATGTGAAAAAAGAATTAGTAGTACTAATAGCAGTATTAGTATAAGTTTTCGTATTATTGTTGGCAGTAGTATTAGTATTAGTATAGTAGCTGCAGCAGTTACGGAAGTAGTGGTGGTAGTAGTACTGGTAGTAGTAGTACTAGCGGTAGTAGTTGTATGGTTATTATTCGCAGCAGTAGTAGCATTACCGTTCGTTGTAGTATAAGGAGTAGTGATAGCAGAAGTGGTAGTAGTAGTAACAGGATAAATATTCATAGTAGTATAAATACGCATAGTATTAGCAGCAGTAATAATAATATTCGTGGTAAAGTTTACAGCAATATTCGTTGTATCAGTATCAGTAGTAGCAATGCGATTGGTAGTAATGATGGTTCTATTAAAACTACGAGTATTATTATTGTTTTAATAAGTAGTGATAGTAGCAATAATAATACTCGTAGTTAATAGAAGTAATAGTAGTTGTAGCAATGGGATTGGTAGTAATGGTGGTTATTTTACTATAAGTTTTCATATAGCTATTGTTAGTAGAAATAAAAGTAAGGCAAGAATGATTAAGGAGGCCGCAAAGATCCGGTCGACTTGTAATAAAAAACTATTTTCAAATGTTCGGCAGCCGGAATTATTATTTTTTCGTTAACTTCCGCCAATAGGAGGACGAATTTCAATTTTCGTTAAATTGCGCCTACATAAGTTCAAATTTCCATCGATTATCATTCATTTTCTATGCAATGGAGGTTTATGTTGATTTAATGTAATTGTATTTAGTATATTAAGACAAAAGTAATCGTATTTAATTGAATATTTTTTGATCAATTCCGCCACAATTACAGATTAATTTATGCTCACTAGCCAAGAATTAAATGTTTGGTCACAAAATAATTTAAGCAGCTTGGCGGGGGGAATAGATATCTAGAGGGGCCCTACAAATCATTTTTGCCGATAGTAATAATAAATTATAGTCGTAGTTTTAATAAAAGTAATAGTAGTGGTAGCAATGGGACTGGTAGAAATAATTGTTGCATTAGTGTAAGTTTTCATATTATTGTTGGCAGTAGTAATAATAATACTCGTAGTATTAGTAGAATAGTAGTAGTTGTAATTGGATTAGTAGTAGCGGTGGTTGTGGTGGTGGTAGTACTAATAGTAGTACCTCCTGCCTTCCTCCCTTACTCGGCGCGGCGGCCGTGCACGTGATCATTGCTGGGTGTGTTAGCTGCACCCTCGTGGACCTCGCAAGTTGAACTAGGATAGTAAAATCGACCCGCGCAGAAAGGAAGGGTGGAAGGCGAGGGCGAGGCTTCCGCACACACACACACAGAAAGTGCTTCGCGTTCACTTTAGCCAACTTAATCATGTAGGTGCAGCAGCGTCTGCCTAGTGAACCCGAGGTAAATTCAGGCCAAATTTCAGTCGGTAAAACCACACTCGGATGTCCTTTTGCAACACACTTTCTGTGAAGCTAACAGCCGACAGTGTACTATCCTACGACGAACAACCTTTCTACAAACAAATATGATGGGTTTTTAATACATAGACAAGCAAAAAGCACCGACTTCTGGGCAAAAAGAGACAGTGAAGTATGAAATAGAAACCATTAGATAGATGAGTGTTAGCTATGACAACAGTTATGTGCAAACAAAAATAAGTAGTAGTATTAGTATAGTAGAAGTAGCAGCAACAGCAGTTGTGGCGTTAGTGGTGGTAGTATTATTCTTTGTAGTATTGACAGATGTAGTAATGATAGGAGTAATAGTATTACCGTTCGTTGTAGTATTAGTAGTAGTAGTGATAGCAGTAGTATTAGATGTTCGAGGCTCGGAGAATATCAATGTTTGCTCCGGTTTCTACCATTCTACCTCTATTTACAAAAACGGTGTACGTTTTTTCTAAGTTTAGACTACGAGGGCTAGGATATTGCTACTAGAAGTAATATGCCAATGCTAGGAGTCCTAATTTCGATAAGCATACTTACTAAGACCAGTAAATAGCATACTGTAATACGGCCTGTACGTGCACTTTAAAAATCGGGCAAATCATAAACTGAAGGGATAAAGAAAAGTTTATTCAGTAATAGCTTAAGTTCTAAAATGCCTTTAGGCCGCAACATAAAGCCATTTGCGGTTTTCAGGCTAACTTTAACTTTCTACAGTACCTAGTTCTATAGCTTAGAATTTACAAAACATCTACTGTCTAAAAGGGAACTATTGTAGTGGTCCTAGCAGCCACTTAGGACCCAAAATCTGACGCATGACGCCCTTGGCCTGCGCGCCTTATGCCGCCTGCGGTCAGGCGCTAATTGCCGGCAACCTGTCCGTTCTCGCTCAATGGTCTGAGCCACTTACGAACACACCCAGTCTTGTCTGTGCCCACCTTGCGCTGTGCAACCAATCACCACCAGTCTACCGAGGCAAAGCGAGTATTCAGCGGCCGTTGGGGATGACTGCCGTCAGAGGACACTTGGGAATTCGGTCGCAGCGACACCGCCCTCTCCCACGGGCCTCACGGTTGGACGCCCTGCAAGACCTATTGGCAACTTTCTCCTAACTGTTGTGCACACAATGCATTCTTCCTTCTCCTCTGGCCTTCCCAAGACTTCTCCCATCTCCTAAGGAACCGGGCCTGGAAGATTGTAGCTGTTAGGGTTAACCGTGATAGCCTTTACACCTATACTACCTTTTCCAGAATCAACTAGCCATTATAAATTCAGTAATTTATAAAATTGTGCCAGTAGGTGAGAAAAAAGCTGACAAACATTCCAGATGGAAATATGAACTTACCAAATTTCTCATCTTCACGTGGTGGTGATTGTGTAAGACACTCGGGTTTTCCTACGAGCATGCGGTCTGCGTATGGGGTTGCAGATCAGCAGATAGAGGCAGATTACGCCGGACTACACGACAAATTCGAGGTTCTCACAAGCGATCCAGGACAGGACCGTTAACAGCAGGTAGTTTGGCAACGGTAGCTTATGCAGTTCCCCTAATTAATCCCTACTCTCAGCAAGTTGTCCTACGAAAACGGTCGAAATAGAGTTTTATGGGGTGGGGACTTAGAATATGCAGTGGAATATACTTTAGTAACTGCTTTATGCATTTTTATTTTATTGTATTGATAAATTTTGGTGATTTATATCTGTAGATTTTCCATATCTGCATTATCGTTTGACGTATTGCGGGTAAACCCGATAATCGAATTGCGGGTTTCTTGCGATTCCCGAAAAATAGAGATGGTGGTTATGAGGTCGTCTACTTCAACTTACCTGAGGTTCAACTTACCGTTCTGGAGCGCCGCGCACACCTTCAGTTTACATGCGGAACAACTTATTTCCAGCGGCCACGGAAAACAAATTTGACTACATTTTTTCACTCTACACTTCTAAAAATATCCTTCTCCGCCTTTCTAAGACAAAATGCTGGGACTAGTGGTATATGACGGGGACTACATAAGCTGCTTTTGCCGGTGTTTGTAACCAAGCAAAATATCACTTTATTGTCACACAATAGGACCGTTTTAGTAGCAAAAGGCGATATTGTAACCGCTCCCAGCAGCTAAACCTGCCATCCCCGATTCAGGCACTGGGAATTGAAGTTCGATCCGTTTGATCCGTCTTAGGATCAGGGACCAGTGTGTGGACGTGGTTGCCAACTTTGAACGTTTGGGGCAGAATATGCTCTTGTTGCATTTTGCTTTATTTCTTTACAGAATTGTCATCAACTTTGGTGTTAATCAGACTAACCGGAGGTTTATACATGCAGACCGAATGTTTAAGTTAATATGTGGGCCGACGTCCATAAGCTAATGCGACATAATCGACCACTATTAATTAACCGACCAACAGATAGCCAGCAGTAGAGTAGATCACATATCTGTTGAAATGTGAAGAGAAAATTTGAGTGGGTGATTTAACACACATTTGAGGTTGTTTATTTCGTTCATTGAGTTAACCGGAGGTGTAAAATGCTGTCTGTTAGAAAAGCGTTCGGTTCAAATCAGCATACTGGGGACAAATGGGGGCGGAATGGGGACCAAATCCAAAGTTTATTGATATCCAAGGAATTTCCTATGCTATCAAGCGCCGCGGAAAAAAATCCTTGTTGTTGCATCTTATAATATAAAAGATCATTATTAAAAAGCGGAAACCTTTTAATTATATATGCTCAGAGAAAAGACAATTTGTTTTGCCTTCATGAAATTGAGGTTAGTGCAATTATGAGGTAGCAAATTACTTTTGAGAAAAAAACGGCAAAACAAGTTTAAAAAATCATATTTTGCAAATCTGCCAAATTTTGTGCCATAAAATTGAGTAATAAACCTCTAAGGCTGTATCGGCAGATACAGACAGATTGCACCGGGCTACAGGAAAAATTCGAGATTCTCACAAGCGATCCAGGGCAGGACAGTTAACAACAGGTGGCTGTAACACTGTCAAATATCGCTCTTTTGTCACACAATAGGGCGATATTGCAACCGCTCCCAGCAGTTGAACCTGCCACCCCTGATGCACGCACTGCGGACTGAGGTTCGAATTTAAATGGATCAGGGACCAGTGTGTGGACGTGGTCGCCAACTTTTAACGCTGGGGCAGAATATGCTCTTGCTGTATTTCGTTTTATTTCCTCACATATCAATCGCCAACATTGCAGTAAACCACACTAAAGTGAAATTTATAGGCATAGAACAAAAGTGGATAAAATACTTAGCCGGAATTCCATCAGCCAGAGCGGGATAACTGCGTAGTATTTATTAAACTGCCAGTAGTATATATTTAGGTCACATAATACTCCGAGTTAGGGATTGCTCAGTGAGTAAATTAACGAAGCCCCAAGTTCACGAATGCATTATCTAACAGGAAGCCCACAAAGAAGGCTGAGGGACCTGTCGTGACTAGCTCGCGTCGAAGCGAGCTTTTTTTCAGAGCTTACTGCTGCTGTTCTCGATTTCTGGGAACAGCCAATGACAGATACCGCAAAGCTAGCCCCTGGCCCGGAAACGAATAGCACGCCTGCACGCGTAAGCCGAAGCAGTCTATCTGGCTAAAAATCTTCAAGTTCAACCCTGACAATGACTGTTCACGCTGACCGCTGGGATGCCTGTGGCCCAGCCGACACTTAAGACCCGACAAGTCTCCTAGCTGGTCGTACGCTCCGAAGTCAAACTTCTTCCTGTTTATTTTACATTCCTCTGTATACATAATAAACTAATATAAGCGAACATGCGAGTCCCAGGAAGTTATTGAGAAGAAGACCACTCGATTGCTGGGACAATATGCTTATTCGCCTAACTTTTCGAAATCCGTCGCGGATTCATCATCAGAGCAGGATCTGGTGCAGTTGCGGGCAAAGCGACTATGTCTGAGAAACTGGCAGACTTCTCAAGACACGAATTGCCGAACTTCGCTTCACTTCCATTTGAGCAACGTCGGAAAAAAGTTTCCAGTTCTGGAAAAGACAATTTGTACACTTTTTTCTACTCTTCCTGGAATTCTTCCATAACACAATGCATATCAATAAAAAGTTCGGTTCTCTCGTACCTTATAGCATAGAAATTATTTCGTTATAAACTTACTCATGATTTCGCCAAAATTAGTGCCTATTTCGCTCCATAATTATAACAGACAGGGTAGTTTTCCAAACTTAAGCCTTTCTTATTATAAAATCCCCACAGTTGATCAAAATAACCTGGCAAAATATCGGCTAAACTACCAAGTTAAGTTTCGTCATGAATTGCAGTACTCGCAATACCGTATTAACTTCAACTTTCGGTCTGATTTACTCCAAAGTTTGTGACAATTCTGTGAAGCAACAAAGCAATATGCAGCAAGAGAATATTCTCTCCAAGCGTTCAAAGTGGGCAGCAACGCCCACGTACTTGTGTCCTATCTGTCTGAATCCGAATTCCAACCCCCCCCCCCCCCCCCTCCCCCAGTGGCTACGTAGGGGGCATCAGGTTTTGCTGCTTGAATGACTGCCTAAACCAAAATCTTTGTCGACACTCCCTGAGCTGCACTTTTATCACAACAATCTTATTGTACGAGGTTTGGCATCGTTACAGCCACCTGCGGTTACCTACCCTGCCAAGATGGGGACAAGGAGGTTAGGAATTGGATTGACCTTCAGATGAACCAATCCGATGCAGGGTTTATCCTTGAAAGAAAAATAGCAGACTGTTTCTTTCGGTATTTGTTGATTTCCTACGCAGAAAAAAGGGTGGAATCCTACTTTAGGTCCCAGAAATTCTTTAAATAATCTAATGTTTTTGCAACAAAATAGCGCGCCATAAATAAACACAGAAATTTACGAATGAATAAGAAAGTTCGCGAGCCAGGTATTTGCATGGACGAGGAAGAAGGCGTGTCGAGCGTTAGATAAATTGATTTATTGTTCTGAGCTTTCGAACTCTAACTGGAGTCCATCTTCAAAGATGAGAAAGCAACCAAAAAAGAGGGTAATTAAACTGGCCATAGGCCTGTAGCGACCCCTTATTCTTACTCATCCTTTCCTCAGACGCCGTGGGCACAAGCCATGTCTGGCGTAAACACCACGCTGTCCGAAGACATGGCAGTCAAAGCCTCCACGCAAGGTCGAGAATTGTCTGGCCTCACTAGCACATCACTCTCAAGGTGAGACCAGTGCAAAAGATGCGGGGAAATGTTTACGCTCAGACACTCCCGGACACGGTGATTTAGTTGCCGGACTGCGCCTCTGTGATCCGGCCTACTCATGGCTGGAAACCACTTGCCTGGGAGTCACGTGCATGTTACTTACAGTCTACGCTTGTTCCACCTTAGTAAAGTTGCCCTGACACTATGGCCTTTGACGCCTTATCCTATTTCACTAGCTTAAACACGTTGGGATACGTTCGATCGCCTATTATCTGGCCGACCCACAGCGTTTCCCACAGGCCAATCAACTGTCAGAAAACATCAGGTTGTCAAGGCGTTAGAAACAACAATCGAAAAAATGGATGTGGGAGGAGGGCAATTAGTTGTCAGTGCAGTCGGGGGGCCATTATAATGGTGTACGCTAATTAGCTGTCAGTGGAGCTGGGGGTCATGAACGGCAATTAGTGTGCCACCTTGTCACCCGGTTGATGGTCCTGGCAACCCTGCCTCCTCTTCCGGCCGGTTCGTTGTGGGGTCCTCTCCGCTTGCCTTTCTTATGTTTTGTTCGGCTTCGTTCCGTCTCTTTCCCACATAATGGTGCCAGACTTTGTGGGCCACTGGCAGGTCTAGATGCCTGTTGTTCGAGTTAACATCTGAGTACCATGCCTCGAGCATCAACCTTTCGGCTTTTGAGGTTCCTCGGCCTACAATGGTCGCTCCTTTATGATCGAAGTTATGGCCAGTCTCTGCAATGTGTGCTGCCAGTTACGAGTTTGGGTCCAGTCTCTGGGCCACTCGTTTGTGCTCGTTTAGGCGGGTTTGCAATTAGCGGCCTGTTTCTCCAACATAATTGCAGTCTTCCTCATTGCAAAGTATCTTGTAGACGACCGCAGAGGTATCTGTAGGAGGCAGTCGGTGTTTAGGTTGCATCACCTGGCGGCGTATTGTCGCTTGAGGTCGATGGGCTATGCCTACGCCAGCAGGTTGTAACAGTCATGAGACTGCTTCGGAGACCTCTGTAGGGAATGGTCCTTTTGATTTCGGGTTGCTTTTGTACTGGCCCTCGTTTGTTCACTCGGCGTTTGCTTTGTTTGACAAACGAGTTTGGGTAACCAAACTGAAGATGTTGTTGTTCAGCTCTTCTGGCGGCTGGTGTGCTGCAGTGTGTTTGAACTCTTTGGAAAAGAGTACGGACGCAGCTACTTTTGTGACAAATGGGGTGATTGCTGTTGAAATTTAGTACTTGATTCGTGTTGGTGGCCTTTCTGAAAACTGTAGTTTGCAGTTTTATCAAGTCAAACACCGGCGCACCAGGACATCAAGGAAGGGCAGTTGGTCATTTAACAAAATAGCGCACCATAAATAAACACATATATTTACTTACAGTTCTTTCTCACTTCCTGTTTATTTGATGTAACAAATTTGGACACTTTTTTACTTACGTATACTTTATAGTTTATTGGGTTTGTTAATATTCCTTAGAAAAAGTAGGTGGGTAGGATATCGACTATTTCGAATTATCTGGGGTCCAACTTACCGTTCTGGAGTTAGATTAGTAAAGTCCGCGGCGTGAAGCACCGCGCACACCTTTAATTTACATGCGGAACAACTTTACGTTAGCTTATTCTATTTTGTTCATTTAACTTATTGATATTTGAAGTTTAGTGTTTAGTTAATTATTATACCCGCTTCTTTCTTTGAATTTTAGATTCCTTTTAAATTAAACGAGTTCAGCTTTCGTTAGAGTACGTTCTTTAGTTAGTTGATTGTAGATTTATTACGTTATTTTTTTATTCAGTTGCTCCCCAATATTTGTATGATTGTACATCTTAATTATGGCACACTTCTTTTTTGACAAACACTAGATTATTCAAATAATTATTTTTGCTTTCTTCTACATTTATAAACTTTATTTTTTATTTATAGTTCCTTCCCTTTGTATTGCTCAGGCTGTATACTCTTTATTACACGCCATCGTCTATAACAGAAGGATGGGAGTTTTGCCGGCTGATCTGGGACCCAAACTAGGCGTAAAAGAAACTAGTAATATACGGCGCTGGGCTGAGGTTTTTGGAAAAAAAATCTTTTGGACCAATTAGTCATGCCCTCTTTATGTTAAAGATGCAATTAAATGTGCCATGTGTAGTATCAGATATAAATCTCCCATCTTTTAGGAGATATTAAGGAAAAAGTTAGTGCCGTTGGAGACTACTGTCTCAGGAGAAGGAAAAAGCCCCTATCAAAAACAATTCAAACTTAGCTGTAGTGTTGAGGTAACCACAGGTTTCGTTTAGCTATGATAGACTTGAACGTTTCATAAATTTTCTTTCCGCAAGAACAAATGACAAACAAGAGCATACCTTGCAATGCAAACGAGTTGTATGCCAACATGATCAGGCCGCGTCTGTTGGCAAGGTTGAGTCAATGTGGTAAGTCAACTGGATGAGTCGATCAAGTGAGGGTCAATCCCATGTGAGCTTTTTGCTCGCAAACGTGGGCGTGTAAATCGCGATGATGTGAAGAATTGTGAGCACTGTTTAGCTAGTCGTAATATTAATCATGATGAAGTGGAGTTTATCGCAGGGGGGCTTAGTGAGTGAAACCCCAGCAACTGCGATCTTCAGACCATGGTTACTTAGTAGGGATGAAGTCAGTAGAGGCCAGAGTAGTAGGAACAGTATATTGTGTACACAGAGGAAAGGAGAGTAGATGGAGAAAAATTGATTTGGGAGCTCACGACCAGCCAGGAGGGCCAGCCGGGTCCCAATACCAGTTTAATAGCAGTCAGGCCAGTGAGCAGAGAGAGCAATTCATGCGTGCAGGTTTGCTATTCGTCACTGGCCTAGAAGCCATCTATGCGGCAACTGTGATTGGCTGCTCCCAGACGTCAAGATCAACGGCTGCGAGACTTCCAAAAAGTTCTTCTTGGCGCAAGCTAGTCACCACAAGTTCACCGATCAGGCAAAATGACCTGCTTGTTCCATTTTGCTGTGTTGATACATTCCGTGCAGGCAAGAATGTGCCAAGGTTCACCGCCGCCAACGGGTACACATGCACTAGCCGCCTACGCTTTTCCATCTAGCCAATCCATCTGACCAATCACGTGCCAAGGCAGACTCACACACAGGCCGCTCCAGACACTGTGACGATTCACGCCACCACCTTACTTCAGACGTGGCCCTCTAGCTGGTGTTTGCTCGCTCGCCTGATAGCCAAATTACTCCTGCCTATTCTCCACTTCCTTCTGTACAGAATAAACTGTTCCTACCGCTCTGGCCTCTCATGACTTCTCTTCTCCTGAGGAACCGGGCTTGAAGATCTCAACTGCTAAGGTTAAAATGACTTACACCCCTGTGATATTGGTGACTTCCCGACGCGACCTGAACTCACAGCTTCTGATGTGGCCTGCTGTCCCTGGGATAATGGGAACCTTCCGACGTGATCAGCTCTTGCAACTTTTTTTAACTAAATATTTCCGTGTGGGGATGAAATACAATGATGTAGTTGGGCTCAGTTGTCAACAAAACTCTCTCGACTTCAACTGCATTCTTTCCTGTGTCATCTTATTTTTTAACCTTGTGTGTTCCTGTGTCAGCACCGGTTATGTCCCCCAGTTACGTGTTAGGAAGAGAAGGTGGAACAGCCTAGTACATAGCAGTTTTCTGTCACTAGTTCTGCTTGTAAATCAGCATTTTCTTCTGTGTGCCTGTCAGTAGCATGTCCTCTGGCGTCGGTAGCTCGTCTCGGACAGCAGCAGATCTTGTCACAAGCAGCAGAATCTCGGGACGTCGGCGCGTGTCTTCCAGCAGCAGAATGCCCTTCTGCTCGCAGCCTTGCTATTTAAAGGCCATTAGTCATTGTCCCCTATTGGCTCTCCACGAGTGGCCTCTACAGGCAGCCGTCGTACCTCAGTCATCGTGTTCTCAAGTGACGCTTGGCACACGTGCACTTTGCCCCTGACCAGGCGTGACCTCACGGATGGCAGACCTCGGCCCCTGGTTGTCCTTTCATGCTCGCGTGTTGGCCTTCCAAGGTCGCTCTCTTTGCCCGCTCTGCATGCATCGGTAGCCTGTCCGTTTCCTTTGTTCTGGCGCCCTCAGGACACCCCTAGTTATGAATCGTTTGTTGAGTCTTCCTAACATCTTATGTGACCACGATATAGAGAATTTCGTAACTAACATCCTCTCGTTTAGCGAGATGGAGGTTGTCAACTACTTTCAGCCCATCGAATCTAGACCAAAGTTCTTTCTCAATCTCACAGTGAAGTCCCACTATGAGTACCGGTAGCCAGATCTTCTTCTAAACAATTGATCCTACTTCTACGGCCAATGGTATCCCTTAGTTCAAGCCATACCGATTTACCGTTGACCTTTGGCTGTACCGGTGGGCTTTCTCCAGCCGCCCACGCTGTATTCAACTCCTTCGGTCCGTGAAGGAACCACTGCCTTGGGACGCAACCTAGAGCCCTTGTAGGCAGTCACATAGCGACTAGCAAAGTTTGTAGATAATGGTGGGTCGAAAAACAAAAGGGAGACCGGAAAGGCCATCTTTCGGCCTATTAGCAGTCGCCGGCCATCCTCACCAAACTTGCCAACCTCCACGCAGTAGCTAGTATAATAGGCAGTGGTATTGCAGCTGGGGTTAGGCAAGTTAAACCCAAGCAACTGCGATATTCAGACCATATCTACTTAGTAGAGGAAATGAGAAATCAATGGAGGCCAGAATGATAGGAATAGTTTGTTGTGTACAAAAAGGAACGGAGAATAGATGGAAAGAAGTTGGACTTCGGAGCACATGTCATTCCGCTGGAGCGCTATGGTCCTAAGTGACGTCTGGCGGCCGAAGCTGGGGAAAAAGGGACATGTTTGAGTGGTTATTTGGCGGCCGTGAGAACCTAGACGCGCATGTGTGTGTTCAAGTGGAAGTAGGTCAGGTCCCTGCAGGTCAGCGCGTCTGTAAGCGCTGACTGAGGTATTGGATGACCTTAAGGCAGCGGGCCTTGAACGACGACGCCGGACAAAGCAATGGAGGGTGTCGGACGGCAGAGAGCACTACAGGGGAACGGCAGAAGGGAACGATTCAGCCCTGTGACCGACCGGTAAGCACACAACCACATATGGATAAGAAAGTAGTTGAGCACTGTTTAGTTCATGTGATTTTGAGGATGAATGGGGTAATGCATTAGAAAAGAAGAAGAAGAAGAAGAAGAAGAAGAAGAAGAAGGATTTTTACTCGCCGGAACCAGGTTTTTATTAATCTGAGCTTTCCAAAATCTACTAGGGTCTATCGCAGGGGGCGAAGGAAGTTAAACCATAGCAACTGCGATCTTCAGGCCCTGGCTCCTTAAGAGAAGCGAAGATATGGTAGGCCAGAGTGGTAGGAACAGTTTATTCTGTACAGAGGGAAGTGGAGAAAAGGCAGGAGGAATGTGGCTATCAGAAGAGTGAGTCATCGCTGGCCACAGCGGGGCGTCTGAAGTGACTGGACCGCAGGAATCACCACAGTGGCCTTCGTGTGAGTCGGCCTTGGCAGGTGATTGATCAGACAGATTGGCTACATACAAGGGCGTAGGTGGCCAGTGCGTGTGTACCTTGGCGCATGCTAGCCTGCGCGGAGTGAGCCGCCACATATGTTCTTCCACGTTGTGTTATATGCAGCTAGTATCTTCAATTTCAAAACTAACTCAAATGCAGCAAAAGGGGGGTTAGTTATGTAGGAAAGCGTCAGCGGTAAGAGCGGCAACAAAACAAGCACCAGTTATAGGGTTTAGGGGCCAATGAAACATCCGGAGGTGAGCGAACTGGGATCCGTTTACGGCGATGCCAGATCGATATATTGATTGAATGACGTCTCCGTCTGTCATGCTAGCAGAAACGACTGCTGCGACTTAAATCTTGTTCAAAATTGCCTATGCTGACACTGGCGACTTCCTGCTTTTTAGAACCGAAACAGCAGATGCCGAGAAAAAAACTCAGCGCCTGTCCTGACTTCTAGCGCAGACCTGAACATCATTCAGGGAACCTCAAATGTCCTATCGAGTATAACTCAAAGTATTGTAGGGCTATACAGATATGCATGTGGCTATAATATATTTGGAACTTGAAACGTTATATCTATTAAATTTCCAAAAAACAGTTATTTCCCTCATGCTGACCAGCAATGGACTGTCGGCGATCGTGACGGGTTCTTCTGTCTTAGTCACCTTTTCGGTAGACAGGTAGCGACCTCGTATTCTAGGTCATGCTTTCCTCGCAGGCTGCTGGGACAGGCCGCATGTTTGGCATGTCCACCACGTGTGCGCATGAGACGATGTCAAAATTCCCGTCCAAGGTCACCACGTGTCTGGGCAACTAGCCAACCACTTCCCAAGGCCAATTCACAAAATCACCTTAAGGTGGTGACTGTTTATTCTCAGACACTCCCGGAGCAGGCGACCTACTACGTGTTGCAGACCTCCAGACCCGGCGACTGCACCGACCGGGATGCAACTCTGGACTCCGGCCCACTCATGGCTGGAGTGCACTCGTCTAGGAGTCACTTACTCATTACTTATATTCTACTCATTAAGCACAAAATCAAATTATCCATAACACGCTGGCCTTCCACGCCTTATCATATTTATTAGTTCATAACCGTTGGGATACGTTAATCATCTATTATCCGGCCAGACTACTTTGTATCCCAGAGACTTATGGTTGAATTACAGCTACTAGAGACGACCTTTGTCACTACCATCTTCCAGGCCTGCTTCCTTATAAGAAAAGAAGTCATGGAAGGGCCAGAGTGGTAGGAGCGTTTTATTCTGTCCAGGAGGAGTTGAAGATTAGGTAGGAGTAGATTTGACACTTGGAATGGCAGGCGTCCGACCATGACAGCACAGGGTCGTCAACGGCACCGACAAAGCTGTCTGCGGCCGCTTCTTGACCGGTGGAATCTGGTGTTTGGGCGTGGGATCGTCAATTCTACGAAAGGGTTTTTGTGTGAGTCAGTCTAAGGAGATGATTGGTCAGAGTGGTCGCAAATGCGCACTGATGCGAGAAGCCAGAGGTTGGTGTGTGCACGCATGCTGGCTGGCGTTGATGCCGGTTGGAGCAACAGCGGCGAGGCGATCGACTGCCTCACGTGACTTCGTGACCGCGGCGTGACACGTTAGGAGGTGATAGGGCTAGAGCCTAGCCTTGAAATTATATGTCTTGGGATACCTGCCTTCCAGTTCACAGCTATCTGTCGTACTACAAAATCTGTCAAAATTCGTTTAGTCTTTTTAGTTTCACAGCACCCTACACACGGCAATCGTTAGCGACATGTGGTTGCTTTTTCGCTTGATGCATTACAATATCGCTCCAATCCCCGTTGGCCATTTTAGCGTCCTATTTCGATATGCTTCATAACACTCCCAACAGTAAAATATTAAGCAGCATCGGCATGCTTTTCGAATTCTCTTACTACAATATCTGTCCAAATGCATTAGAAATTGCTGCGAGTTGAAAAAAAAGCCTATCTGTCATAGTTTAACGTTAATCTCGAAAAAATTGATAGAGAATCGATGTAGGATTGTTGGTCAACTACTTGTGGCCAATTCGCGGGTATAATTTGCTCAGCTCTTATCTCCTATTGGTTGTACTTCCCACTGACTGCTAATTCGCTTTTATTTCTATCGCGGTGGTCTATTTAATTGCCTTCAATTTGCTTATATTTTCTTTTTGATTATTTTTATCATTAGGCGTTTTTTCCTTGCCATATAGTAGGTGATTTAAATGATGCTTCCTACGATTTACTACTTTTATAGGCTCTTTTTTTTAAATTTTCGCTCCGACTGGTATGCCCCATCCATATAATCCCTGTTACCACCGGTTTCGTATCACACAATCCTGTTTTTTTGTTACTCTGGTAATCTCTATAAGTAAATCCTTACCCAACTGTCTTCGCTAATTCCTCGTCAGGCCGATACTTTGTCAGGGTAGTGGACTATAGTAGACTTGGAACGGGGAACGTCATATCTATTTATTCTCCATTAGAGCAAGGGACAACATTGCGCATAGAAGAAGAAGAATGCTATATTAAGGATTTTACAGACCTGAATTTTCGGCAAAAATGGCGCCGTTCACGGAGAGCAGATGTTAAGGTAAATAAAGGGTCATTTTAAAAGGACAAAGGTAAAAGTTCATGCAATACTCACAAGTCAAGTTTTTCACGACATTCACATAAATTATGGAGACAGATCGGCTTTCAACTTCTCCATTTCCCTTTCTTCACACGCTTTTTTCTTCGTGTTGTCATCCTACGGAGAATTGTCGATGTTGATGTTGTTGGTGAATTGCATATGCGACAGATTGACCGCATTTGACAAATATTGGGATGGTGATATGCTGTAGATAAAATAACTTGTTTTCGTGCAGTTAAAAAGGTAGCAGTGTACTGTAGATATGACCTAATGATCACAAATGCAGACAAACAAAGCAGAGGACAAGAGAGGATGGTATAGGATAATAAATTCCCACGTGAATGGAGAGCAAAAAAAATGGGTGGCTCAAATTCAAATGAAAATGAGCTGTGTGCCAAAATGTTCAGGCCGCGTTTGTTGTCAAGACTGAGTCAATGTGGTGAGTCATGGGGATGGTTTGATCAAGTAAGTGTCACCTTCATGTGAGGGTTTTATTTTCAAAAATAAAGGTGTGTAATTCACGCGATGATGTGGGGGATTTTATTCAAAGAGCCATGAGTACTGACATTTGCGAAGCTGGAAACCACGATAAAGTTAGGAGAGTGCGCTCTGGGCTCTGAAGAATAAAACCCTATCAGTACTACCATTGAACCGCGCAAATATTACTTGGATTTTTGTCCTTCGTTTGGTTGATATTCAGCAGCAAAGTGGGGAATAAACAGCATGACTAAAGTTTGCTTGCTTGTTTGGCAGAAAAGCGCTTCACATGTAGGTTGCCAATTTTCCTGTGGTGACCGTAATAAGGTTGACTCAGGCTTCATGGACTCGGTGTAGGTTCTGACATTTCCGCAGTTGCCCTATATTTCTGTTTTAAAATGTTGAAGGAACCTAGAACAAAGTCGTTTGAACAGGATAATCGGTGTTAAGCGTTGGAACTGACGGTCGAACTGTCGTAGGAATAGTAAACGGAACTACGTACCATTCCATAAATTATGCGCGGGCGGGAGATTCTACAGGGTGCCCCACGAAAAACCCCTAAGTTTGTGATTGTTACGGCGGCCGGACCACCCATGCCGTCACGATCGATGGCGGAGAAAACAGAACACCTGGGCCACATCCGAAGTGAAGCCGCCCCCCTTGGTTCGCACCCGCATTCATGTCACCCACGCCATGTTCCGCTCAGTGGTGAGGAGCACCCACACAACGTGGGTGGTGGTCGCAGAGGAGAAGGTTCTAAAATGCCCACCTGCGCACCATATGCCAGGAATCTTCTGGAAAGACGTGTAGACCCATGCCACAGCTAAGCAATTTCCAGCGCGAGGTCATCGTCCTATTCCGGAAAGAACATCCAACATGGGAGTTGCAGAAATGTCGGAACATTTTGCCTAAATTTTTTGGTGCCATTACAACTGACCAGTTTAGAGGTGTCGCGGCTGCATTCAAACAAGTTGGATCACCTGTAGCAAAGGTGCGTAAGCCTGGTAGTGGCACTTCTTGCAGGCACGATTCCCCAACAAGGCGAGCAGTCTTGGAACTTGCCGTAACTCCACCAGATCATCACAGAAGATATTCAAGTCAACGTGAACTTTGTAAATAACTGGGATTGTCAAAAGGGTATGTGCACAGAACAATTGCAAAATCCAATTTAAAATGTTTTCGACGTATTCAATGCCATGTTTTAACTGAAGCACACCAGCAAGCTCGAAAGACAAAGTGTGATGCCATGCTGCAGCGCTTCGGTGAAGGAGAAAAATGGAAAAAAGTGTGGTTCTCAGATGAATCATCATTCTGCTTGTCTGCACCACTGAATAGGCAAAATGAACGCATATATCGTGCAGTGGAAGTCAAAACTGATATTCCTGATGAAGATTTGCTGGTGGAGATAGACAAGCAGCAAAAATCTATCATGTGCTATGGTGCTGTTTCCTGGCAAGGCAAAACAGACCTCTATTTTATTGAAGGAGATGCTGCTGGGCAGGAAGGTACTGCACCGAGTCGAAGAATGAAAAAAACTGTAAATCAAGTTGTTTACAGAGAGGAGATGTGCCCGCAGATGTTTACAGATATTGATCAAGTAATGCAGGGAGAACCTTGGACGTGGCAGCAAGATGGTGCAAAGGCACACACTGCCAATGACACTGTCGCCTGGCTCAGAGTTAACACTCCAGATTTCATCACACCCCAGCAATGGCCATCCAAGAGCACTGACCTGAATGTAATGGACTTTTGCATTTGGAGTGTACTCTTACAGGAGGTTCAGAGACGAAGAATAGGAATCACTGATATTGAGTCAATAAAAGATGTGTTGATGGACACATGGAACAACATCCCTCTTGATGTCATTCGTCGAGCAGCTCAGAGCTGGATGGATCGCTTACGTCGCTGTTCTGCAGTTAATGGACAGCATTTTGAGCGGTATCTGTAACTTGTTATTAGGTAACAGTTTGTTAATTACACAATAAAGTTGTTAGTTATCATTGTAATCACTAATTTTTATTTTTATAACAGTATGAACATTATCATCAATTTAGGGGTTTTTCGTGGGGCACCCTGTATATTCCTCTGTCGTATCTAGGAGTCCATGTACATCATCCTTATCTAGGATTATTATCTATGAATTATCGATGCATCAACCGTCTTCAAGATGCCCTAGCTTATTCACTGCCAGTAATCAACAATGACAAAGGGCTAGGTTGTGTATTGTTAGCACTCGCCGAACATAAGATACCACAACACAGAGTGCTCTTTTTAAGGAGGGATTTATTTGCCACAAGTGGATACTGCGACTTCAAGCAATAGCTTTTACTTAACGAGTGATAAATTGAAATTAACCATACCAGACAGAATCACGCAGTACTTTTGAATTGCCTCGTTCTTTCTAAGACCAAGAGTTTACACAGGATGTACTTCATCTCCCTGTCACTGTAAGGAAGTCCTGATTAAAAATCCGATTGGCTTGAAAGGTAACAGATTCAGGAATTCGAACTAAGCTTATCGAAGTGTCATAAGTTAATTGGGAAGACCCTAGCCACCAACATTATTCAGGTCTGGTTCCGTGAGAAAAGGGGGAAGAAGTGAGACGCCCACTGGAAAGGATAGTATATCTTGTGCAGAGCTGTTGCAGAATAGGTTTGAGGAAGTTGACTTTCAAGGAAAGGCGTCCTTTGGGAAAAGGATTAAATTTATTCAGCAGATTTTCGACACTGGATCTGATGCATAAGACAACAACAATCCAACAAAAAGGAACCATATAGTTCCACTCAGGCGCCCGTAACAAGCACATAGCGAATCCTTCCTTATATAAGGAGCGTGTCTGAAGTCGTTGAAAGACACTTGCGAAAACACCAGATAAAAATGGCGCACAAACCGATGGCTATTTTACGCACCCAGCTAGTGCACCTTAAGGATAGGGTTGGCTTCCTCGATAAGAAAGATGTCATCTACAAAATTCCATGTGAAGCTTGTGACACGGTGTATTGTGGCCAAACAGGAAGATCCATCTCCACCCACATCCACGAGCAAAAATTGGCAGTGAAGAGACGTGACTATTTGTCCGAAGTGGCTTTGCATTGCCTTGATACAGGATATACCCTTGCATGGGAGAAAACACGCATCGTCCCCTCCAAAGAAGCCGAAAATTTCTTGAGTCCCTGCACTCCGATAATTCATGCATCAACCGGCCTATCGAGTTGGCTGGGGTGTGCAAACACCTCAAAGAAAGATGGAAGGGACTGCAGCCGATACCTATGGACTAACATTAACCGCAATTAGTGCTCACACCGGATGACCTGGACCGCACCCGGACCGACTCAAATTACAGTTGCCAATTATCCAGTACGCCATTGCGACTGCTAATTATGTCCACCACGATGTGACGCAAATCGCAACTACCAATGAGAACCCACACTAGATGACTATATAACTGTATCAGCACTTTGAAATGTTAAGTGTTCTTTGCACATTTTTCTCAAGTCTGACGACGACCTGGGTGTCCAGTGTCAAAAATTTACTGAATAAATTTACTCATTTTCCCAAAGGACGCCTTTCCTTGATATTACATTTCTTGGGATGCGTGCCTTCCAGTTTATACGAAGTTGACTTTCGAACGAGCGTGCGTATGCACCCAAGAAGGGCAACGTTCGAAGTTTGTGAGCATGGCAGTAGTCACAGGGAACTCATGTGGGAGTCAGCCTCAAAGGCGATTGGTCAGACCGGTTTTGGGTACACAAACAGTGGTATTGGCGCACTTGCGAGCCTCCGCGAGCGGCAATCGTTCGCGCGGAATGGGATCACCGAAACCGTGAAGCCAATCTGCATATTTCGCTTCATCGACTGATATCAGCTGGGCCAAGTTTGGGTGCCAGCATGCATCGCGCGGCACGGCGAACAACGTCCACGGCTAGTTGTTAATCCGCTCAGCAGCGAAGTATGAGGGCCACGTCTCCCCACAGCCTGTTCAAAGGGCAAAGTTTGTTGACAGTTTTACAACACGTCGGTTTTTACTTAACTGCTCACTCCACTGCTATTACCCCCCACCCACTGCAATGGTGATTTCCATGGTGCTTTAACTCCAAGCAATCTGTTAACGATCATGGCGGATTCCGCCGTTTTCATCGTCACATATCTGCGCATTTTGGGGAACCTCGCATCCGCTAATATTCCGCCCCCGCGTGAACTTTAGACGGACTGCGATCGATCGCAGTGGGTTCCTCCTGCCTCGATACCACGATCGTTGATTCTGCTGTCATGCCAAATAGCCTCATTCGGTTAAGGATTTATGCCTGGACGAGAAACATTACGGCAGATGTCTTATTTACCTCATAGAAAATGTTTTAATAATCTAATGTTATTGCAACAGTAAATCACGACATTAATTAAAAGAGAAACTTAATTCGTTACATTTATTACTAAGCGATAGCTTATTCTATTTTCACGTTCAGTTTCAATTTTATTTTTAGTTTATTAGTGAGTTTTTGTAGCTTTATTAAAGTATTTTTATTATTTAACTTTTTATTTAGCTTATTTTATTTCTGTTTCTAGTTAAGCCTTAAGTTAATTAGTATACTCTATTATTTTTAAGTTTCATATTTTTTAATGCAGTGAGTTAAGCTTACGGTAGTTTAACTGTTGAGCTCTCTATAGGAGTTGCTTTTGTCTTTGCCTTATAACAAAATATACTTCTACATTTTCAGTAGCTCGAATTTTCAACTGAAAATTTGAAAGTATATTTTTATTTTTTCCTAAATTAGTTTAGTTTGCTTACTTTGCAATATTTGCGTGGTTGCACATTTAAATTATAGTGCGCTATTTCGTTGAAAATTAATAATTTACTTTTTCTACTTTGATAAGCTAATTTTTTTAATAACTTTTATTTCACTATATAAACTTTATGACACCCAGTAGCATACTGCAGAATGATGGGGTTTTGTATGCTTTTCTAGGAGGCAAAATAGACATCTACCAATGTTTCACACCCCTATATGTTCTCTCCTGCGAGGCGGTACTATTCCACCCAAATATTTACCCTCCCACGAGCGACAATTTTTTCCGCCCTCAAAACGAACAAAGCAAATTACTTTTAAGCCCCCTTTCCAACCATTGTGAAGAAGGTTTTTGTGTGTGTTCGCTGACCGTATTTTTTAACATCAAACTGCTTATTATAAATAAAAATTGAACCCTGTACAGCGTTTGCGTATTCATTCTAAAATTCCCTCGAAAAGTATGTTTATCTGCCCTTATGTTCACCAAATAAAACAGAATGTCTGATGCCTTCTGAAACGCTCGCACGCGGCTATACTGCTGCTAAACTTGTCTCGGTTTGGGAGACCTCGCTCCGTGGACCAACCACACATCAACAAGTTTCCTTACTGTAACGGGTAACTTAGAACGGCTGCTAGTCACAAGAGGTTGGTCGACAGCCTGCGTTGACCTGCCTTCCAGCCAATTTCGGTAATCTGATTAGTAACCCCCCCTAGGCGTCGCAAAGATAGGTAATCAATACATTGCCCGGAACATTCAAAACACTAACGGCAGCAAAAGCCACGGGAAACTGCTAGGTTTTCACGCAGCCTTCTGTTTTGTTGTCTTTCCAGCCCCCAAGAAAAAAAAACAGAAGATAACTGCGCGTTTCCTAATGTTAGGTGTGTCTGCTAACTGTGTCCGTGGTTGTAGATGGTGTTGGACTTTCGCAGGCCAGCCTGCTGAAATTTGACTCAATCACTGAGCGGCACTCACAGGAGGTAGTCTAAATAGCAGGCCACTAGACTGCAGGTCCCGCGTCTCCGACTTATATCTACCCTACTTCATGAAATCTCAACCAAAATTCTAAAATGTGTTTTGATTTGAACAATAAATTTAAATCTGATCTTCAGTCAAATGCATAACCATACTAGTTTCTATATATCAGACGAAGTTTACTTAAGCCAAATTTCGGCAAAGTTAGTTTAAGTAGTGCCCTACATATTTCCCTAGTCCCAACATTTTGTCCTACAGAAACTGTGATTATAGGGGTATTGGAGATGGGGTAATAGGATAGGTTTTGAAGGCAATTTGTTGAAGTAAGTGGAAAGTAAAAGACTGAAGTCAAATTTGTTTCACGCGGCCGCTCGGAGTAAGTTGTTCCGCGCCGCAGACTATACTAATATAACTCCAGAACGGTAAGTTGGACCTCAAGTAAATTGCAGTAGACGACCTCATGACCAAAATGTCTGTTTTTCAGGAATTTCAAGAAACCTGTATTTTGATAAACGGGTTTTTCTGCAATACGCTAAACGATAATGCAGATTAGAAAAATCTACAGATATGAAAGAGCGAAATTTCTTAATACAATACAATAAAATGCATATAGCAGTTAATAAAGTATATGCAACTACCGATCCGACTTCCCCACCCCTAATACCCCTATTACCACCGTTTCTATAGGATTAAATGCTGGAACTGTTGCTCAAATTTCCTCATAAATATTCCAAGAATTGGATAACAATTAATTTTGGGTGTGCTATAACAAAATGCAAGAAGTATATTCTGTAAAATAACGGACAACTTAAGTAGTATGCACTGTGTCTCATTGATTTTCACTGCTCTCCTAGAGTAAAATATATTTAAATGATAATACCCATGTGGGCATCCACGAAGTCTATTTTGCGTGAATGTGCGTTTTAGATTAGTTGTCATCAGGGAATTACAATTGGCTCACTCTACCTTCCCTTACGTCAGTTAGCTTGCCTGATGCTGAATAATCGGAAACTAAAGTTCACCTAACTTGGCTCCTTCCAATAAGTTTTATAGGAAAATGCATAAAAATGCTCTTTCCGACACTCGCTTGGTAATAAGTTACACTTTCATCGAATTTTATAGTAAAGGAATGGGTATCTTTCGGCTTCAAAAGGTTTCGAAGTATGAAATTATTTACGACTTTTAATTTGCATTCATAAAACAACGTATCTGTCAATTGATTAGTGCTGCTTATGAATTATAAACCTTGGTCAACGTTCATAGCAAATGTTATGAGAACTACATATATGACTGCCTTCTCGCACCGTAGGGAATTTTTTAGTCATCTAAGGACAGAATGCATACAAAATTTATTTTGGAGACCTTGAATTTAATTGTAGCAGCCGGTAGGGTAAAAAATCATTGTGAATTTTATAAAACTTAATAAAAACGTAAGGTACCCCTTATTGAAGCCTTAAAAGTAAATTGAGCCTAAAATGCAACAAAACAATTACAAGAACTATGTTTTGTATATTTTGTTCTTTAAAATAATTTGAATTTTCAACGGCAAAGAGAATCATTAATAAAAATGCATGCTTCTT
This sequence comes from Ligula intestinalis, assembly GCA_036362985.1. Lineage (NCBI taxonomy): Eukaryota > Metazoa > Platyhelminthes > Cestoda > Diphyllobothriidea > Diphyllobothriidae > Ligula > Ligula intestinalis. The sequence continues at coordinate 5,181,577 of JAYGXS010000009.1, forward strand.
AGGTAGCCGTCTTTCACAGAGCAGGACGTTTGCAGGCAACGGCTTAGTTATTTGTTTTAATCGAAGAGCATTTCAGAATTTTGACTAACATTTCATGAAATCGGGAATCTACTGTTAGTCGGGTTGTAATATTGATGATCGTGCCGCCTAATCTCAAGGCATTTTAGTCAGGTGAGGATGCGGGCTTTTTAACGAGCTTCTTTCTGAATGATTGCAAAACATATACTCTGTAAACATTTTCCAGTTAAGTGAAATGCATTTTTCCCTTGATTTTCACTGCTCTAAAAAGCAAGCATATTTTATAGCATAAGTGCAAAAAAGATGTTATTTCTTATACTCCTCGGGTAGAAAATCACCTTCTCTTCAATTTTCTATCTGAAGAAAGGGCACTTTTCGGTTTGAAAACCAAAATGATCGAATAAGTTTGAACCCTACCGGCCGCTACGATTGCATTCAAGTTATTCCAACAACATGCTATATACCTTCTGTCTAGGGGAAAATGACACATTTTTCTACGCTATGAGGAAAAGATTTTGGAATGTATGTGAATCCTGGTGTATACTTAATAAGCAATGTAAATGAATTTGGTGGATACGATGTGTACTAAAAAAAACATAATCGGTCTTATAAATGCTCAGAATTCAAAAATTTTTAATAACCGTAAGATACAATTTCTTCAAGTATAACATTTTATCTGCCTGAAAAACGGCAACCGACAGGTGGTTGTACCGTCCAGCAGCAAGCAGCCTCCAGGAAACCCGATAGAACAGTAAGCTCATAAATAGGGTCCGAGTCGCTTATAGGGCTCCCAATCGGGATGCGAACATTTTTCTAAATTTGTGGGACAGGACCGCTCCACCCACACTTAATACAGGCGACCTTAGGCAAAATTCTAGGAAGGATAAATATTTCCGCGTCCTACCGAAACGATAACACTCACTTTCAACTCCAATTATAATGTCTCTGGAATTTGGCGCAGATCCGCCCGTAAACGAACAATTTATGTTTCATGAACTGCCATACGTGCAAAGTTTCGGGCAAATTACGCGGCTGCATAAGGGACTTATTTAGTCCATATCTCATAAAAAGTGGCGCCTTTATATCGTAGTGATGACATGGACGAAGTAACTGACAGAAATAAGATAAACTTGTTTATCAAGTGTTACAAAACAGGCTTATCGAGGGGTGTTAAAGGTAACAAGGTTAACCCTAATGGCTGCGATCTTCCAGACCCCGTTCCTTTAGAGAATAAGAAGGCATGGAAAGGCCAGAGTAGTAGGAATAGTTTATTCTGTACAGCAGGATTGGAAGAATAAGTAGGAGGAGAGTTGACTCTCGGACAAGTCGGGTGGGATCCGAAGTCCTGGCCTGATGCCAGTCACCGCATTGCCGTCTGCGTCCAGAAAAATTAAGGCCAAACTACTAAGTGAGGCTATTCTACTAACGCGGACATCCCATTGGACAGCTCGAGGTCAAACTACCGTGGATTGAAGCCAGGACAGGGAGGCACGTTGCGCACGTTCGGCTGCAGGGCCTTCGCGTGAGGTCCTATGCGTGGAGTGACCTCGTCTATGGCGTCACGGGTTAGGAGGGAGTCGGGTTGTAGAGCTACCATACGCTTACAGCGAAGAAAGCTTCTGCCGAGGAACCCCATTCGAAAACCCCAAAATAAGTAGCATATATGGATTTTTAATGTGTTTGGAGTGACTGTGCAACGGAAGTTCCGTTATATAAATATTTTATTGCCTTTTGTAAGAAAGTGTGTCTTACTGAACCATCCTCTTAAAGAGTTACTCGGCACATTTTGGGACAAATTTTGAGACTACGAGACTTGCGATTTAATGAATTCCAATGTTAAAGAGTACAAATCGTTGCAGTTGTGTTTTATACTATCTCTCTTGAACACCGTGAAGACAAGCAGGAAAATGCATGTATGGAATTCCGGCGATAAGCATGACGGTTGATAGGTCTTTAAAAGACTTGTGAGCTGCTTTGAGGCCACAATGACTTAGATTTTAAGCAGAAAGTGTGAAGAAGGTGTAATCTCGCACCAGGTATCTATATATACATGAAAATGATAATAAGTTTACAGAAGGGGACAGATGTATAAAAATCCTACTTAGCATACTGGTACATGATAACGGTGTTACGACATTTCTTGGGGGGTGGGTCTGCTGCATCGATAATCACTCAACAAAATCTAATAATTGGAGCATTTTTTCGTCATGAGATTTACGCGAGTCAAATACATAAAGGTTTGGGCAATGCGATCAACTCAGGGACTATATTTAAGGTCGTACTTCGGGCGATGACTGGGCGTCTACTACGATTTGCGGCAACCGCTGCAATACGGAGAAGAAAACCGGAACTTTGTAAGCAGCTGAATCATGTGATGAACCTTGCCGTGTCGTGGTAATAATCGATAAACTCATCCCCTTTCACGCCCTCTCGCCCCCCTTAAGACTGAATATTATCCGTCCTCTGTCTCCCACTTTCCTTTAGGCATATCTCACAGACGTTTGTGAACATGAAATAGCATGAACTACCATGCCGTGAAAACTACGTCCAACTCTTCCTCTACACCTAAAACTAATAGCTTCTACTCTATTTACCTATCAAGTTTCATCATTTTAGGACGAAACATAATTGGAGAGTTAATTTATCTCGGGCAATGACCGTTTGTAGTTGAATAAGAGGTCGCGAAATTATATGATTGAAGAAATCCTGTTAATTACGTGATATTCGCCTTGTTTAAATTCTTTGCGCGTAAAAAATGTTCCAATTTTCTGAAAAAATCATGATTTTGTTACTCATCAAGTTTCAGCCATTTAGGTCGATACTTAATCACACAATTTATTTCATCTTATTAATAGGCTATGACCGCATGCAGTTAGATACTAGGTCACAAGGTTGCATGACGTCATTAAGTTCTGCAAACCTCGTTGTCATTTGGTTTTTTCAAAAATGCCAAGGCACACCAATTACGCCAGGGTACCCAGCTCCTTTACTTGGAAGCGGGCCCTGTGGGTCATATTTAGAAATGCCGTTAACCAGCAAAACAGATTGTTGAGCATAAAGAACGTCCGCAAGATAACTCTGTTATAGTTATACATAAGATAAATTTATAAAACTTTTTTATAATAAGTCACCTCTTTAACAAGTGCTTAAGATAGATATTCAGCTGACGAATTCCTGGGTATATTAACTTGATCCAAGCAAATGTCAACATGAAATTGGAGACTTTTGACAAATTTTGCAATTTACCTGAAGATACGCGATTCGATTTGACTGGCAATGAATGAACTTACTTTTCCCTATTAAAACAGATAATTATCCTTCATAGGGAATTGCTTCCAGGATCTGTTATAAACTTGCGAAGGCAAAAAATAAATAATTATTACGTTTCCGTCTGTTCCGTTTCTAAATAACGCATAAGCAGAACATATAGTTTACAAAAAAGTAAATTTCTACATGATTAACTTTTAATAAGGCCTGTTTTACATTACCTTCACGGTAACATATATGGACATTTTGCTTATCGGCCATGTAAGCGATGCGGCCAAACAAAATTCCACCAACAATTTTTCGTTATCGTATTTTGTGCAAAAAAATCACAGGTTAGCTGAACATAATGTTTTAAAAATTAATCGTTCTTTCCGTCTGTCCGTGGCCTCTCTTGGCCTCACATGCATCTAAACAATTTCAGACAAATTTTTCGGTTCTGGAAGAGGCATGTTTTACACTTTTTTACTTATTTTGGATTTCTTCCATAGCACAATATATATTCATCAAAAAATTGCTTCTGTTGTTCTTAATAGCATAGGCAAGTCCTTCGATATGAGAAATATCCCAATTTTGCCAAAAGTAATGCACAGTACCCTGAATAAACTTAACTAAAAGGGCGATTATCCTAATTAAAAGGTTTCCCTGAGCGAAATCTACCCAGTGAATCAAACTAACGTGACAAAATATATGCTAAACTATCCAGTCAAATTTCGTCATGAAAGTTGCACGATTTTTGGGCCATACTGTATTCATAGGGGCATCGTAAATAACTAGCGAAAATTAATACTGCAGATGTTTTCATTTTGTTACGTAGTGTGTTTTTTGCCCGCAGTTGGAAGGGCAAATGTTTACAAGTCGACAAATTGACATGACTGAAGTGGCATCAACCGATGCCGCATGATAAGCTAGTATTATTTAAACAGCGAAACCATATGTCAGAAGTCCAGTCAATATTTCAGTAGCTACAACAAGGTAAGGTAAGTAATAAGGAAAACGTAAACGTCCCATTCGCATGGTGCCATGTGAATAAGTCCGTCAGGCCCTTTTGAGCGCCTATTCATCCACCAACGCTGCTTATTATCGCCGCCGCGTGCTGGGCTGCTACATGCAAGCCCGGGATGATGATGTATGCACATTTAATGCGTGCAATGCGTTGCAAATACGTGGGTGGGCGGCGGCAGTGGCAGCGACACGGCTTCGTCGTCGTCATCGTTTTGTGGGGCTAATCACGTGACCAAACACAGCTTCGGGGACTTGTCGCAGCTTGTGGGCGGGAGGGTGGCGGGGGTAACGCAGGTTGCATCGTCCTCGCGCGGTCAAAGAGAACCGGACGCACGCCCACCTTGAACTGACCGTCAGCAGGCGTTTGCTGTCTAAGCTTATGGGGAGGCGGCGTGCCCTTCTCTTCTGTTGCTGCTACTGCTGCATCCCCCCAACTTTGGCATGCGTCCAGCCGAGCAGGCTGCCAACTGCCTGTCCGCGCGCGACTGCAGACAAACTCAGTCGGAGTGGGTATGAAATTTACTGCGCGCACGCGCCCGCAAAGCTTCCTGACGGCAGGCGATGGTGTGTGTGTGTGTAAATTAGTCTTGGACGATGCATTGCTTCGCGTTGCTCACTTCTGAGAAACCAATCCGCCCCCCTCCCCCCGAAAAAGTACGTATGTATTTCCATTTGGCTGCTCCCCTAGTCGATGGCGGCGTATTTGGGCGTCCAAAACACAGTTATCGAGCGACCACGGAGTGGAACAACTCCATGCCGCCTTTTCTGGGGTAAGGATGTTTTTTTATGGCCGCCTAATCTTGTAGGGTTGTAGTGACTAGATCAAATCGAAGTGCGGCTTCTGAACGCTTGCTGTTTTCGGCCTCTATAACAACCAATCACAGGCCGGCTCACAGAGGACCCCATGTGACAACTGCCGGGCAGACATCACTTCAGAGGCCGTCTGCTGTTCGTGCGGTCGTCTGATAGTCAATTTACCACTGCATATTCTCAATTCCTTCTGTACAGAATATACTCTTCCTACCATTCTGGACTCCCATATCGTGTCCCTTCCTATGGAACTAGGCTTGAAGATCGCAGTTGTTAGGGTTTAACTTACTTAAGCCCCTGCGATAGATTCAGTCGCCAGTTTACATGGTTATAAACATTTCCATGACTACTTGGAGTTCATTATAGGTAAGCGATGGCAAAAATAAATCTAAATTACCATGGAGTCTACTGTCACTCATATTCAATTGATCCGGTATCGCAGAGTATCCTCTAGATTTAAGCACCCTAAATACGCTATCTTGGGTGTTTAGTGCGAACAGTTTCGACAGGATTCTTAGACTAAACACCCACGGAGTTTGTTATACACTATTAAATGCCTTACTTATTCAAGCATCTTTGCTTCCTTGGAGTCATGATTTTCTGCAACTAGATTTTAAAATACTTATGACTTGTATGACCACCAGTAAACACGACACGAGGGTGGTCTTGCGACAAATTGCAGCAAGGGTAAGTATTCCCGTGTCTTAACCCTTGTGGCGGTCCCCGACTATTTGTGACCTTTAACATTCTCGCCTTAATTTTCCTCGGCTGTCCCTAGACTTCGACTGCATTGAAAACACCGCTAGAACTTTATCTGCGTGTACACGAACATTCAGGTTGTAACGACATTCCGTAATATTTCACATATCTTCATATTTGGGTTCTTTCGATCTTTGCGGTCGTTATTATAGTGTGTTAGCTCTCTAACCACATTGGGGACTGTCCGGCGTGATCTGAACACACAACTTCTGATATGGCCTGCTGTCCCTTCGTAGTTGGTGGGCCCGACGTGATCCGAAGTGCGAATTCGTTGCAGGCATCCCCGCGACCCAGCGAGACAGTGTTCACACGTGCAGGCTTTCCATTCGTCACCTAGCCAGAAAGGCATCTATGCGCCAACTGTGATTGGCTGATCCAGGCGTCGAGAACCACAGTCATGAGATTCTAGAGAAGTTCACTTACACTCGAGTTACTAACCACATCTACCCATTTCCGAGACCGTTATTTGATTGAGTAAAGCGATCGAATGGAAGAAGAATAGGTAAGGTTAGTAACGGAGATACGTACCAAGGTGAGATTGCAGAACAGCGTGGGCGGCTGTGGCTGGAATGAGCCAGGATGCAGAGGTGGCTGAAGGAAGCCGGTGGTCCGGTAAAACCTCAACAGCAATTCAGTTTGCCGTGTCAGTATGCGTTGAACCAAAAAGGATACCATTTGCTGTGGAAGTAGCACCATATGTTAAGAAGAAGATTTGGAGTGTTGGTACTCGTGAAGGGACATCCCGGTTGGATTGAGAAGTAACCATGGTCTGGGCTGAATGGGCTATGATCAGTAGGTCGCGAATGCCGATCACCAAATACGCCGGGACTCGTCCGTAAATCGTCAAATATGAAGGGAAAATAACTAACTACGCAGGGACAGGTCGGAAAGTCAACAACTACGCCGGGGCAGCAGACCACATCAAAAGTTGTGCATTCATATCACGTCGGAAAGTCACCAATGTGGTTAGAGAGCTAACACATTATAATAATGACCAAACGAGAAACACCGCAAAGATCAAGAGAACCCAAATATAAAGGTATGTTAAATATCATGGAAAATAGTTACAACCCGAATGTTCGTGTACACGCGGATAAAGTTCGAGCGGTGTTGTCAGTGCATTCGAAATCTAGGAAAAATCAAGGAAAATTGAGTTGAGAATGCTAAAGGTCACAAGTAGTCGGAACCACCACACCCCAACACTTACCCTGGCATAAAACTGAACTGTACCCTTAATCGTAATACAACGCCTTCCCTAAACCTAAGCTGAGAATAATACACATTTTCTTTGGATGTTCGGCCAGCATTCCTCTTCTTATTTACGTATACACATCCCTGTAACTCGAACATTCACATCGTAGCTTATGTAACTTATTTTTAGGATTAGTAACATTGGATCAGATAGTATTACCGGCAAAGAACAGAGAGACTGGAAACACTCTATCCCTCGACCTTACCCTCGTGGCGCAGGGGCTCGGGTGGAACGCCACTTGGGCCTGGGTATGACTGACTAATGAGCCAGAAATGGCCATTCCAGTCTCCCTTTATTTTGCCAATAATACTCTCTTCCTATACTACCAGCTGCTACGTCTTTCAGAGCTTCTGGTTGAAACCCAGACAGAGGGGTACAGATCAGTTCCATTAACGGTCGGTTGAACGTTCTTCAATGAGTCTTAACAGTGAATCGTTTTCAATGCAAGCAAACATGAGTGTCCCAGGAAACAATTGAGAAGAAGAAGAAGACTCGATCACTGGGACAATACGTTCATTCGCCTGACGTTTCCACATCCGTCGCGGATTCATCATCAGAGACATAAGTAGGAAAGAGTAGCAGAAACGGGTATGCTACTGTTTCCTTCTTATGTCTCTGATAATGAATCCGCGACGAATGTCGAAACGTCAGGCGAATGAACCTTTTGTCCCAGCGATCGAGTCTTCTTTTTCTCAGTGGATGGTTTTGTCGAAACTTTTTTTCCGCCAACTCAAATCTGCCCTAGAATTTCGCATTTATTCCCGAAAAACTGTGCATCGAGCACTTATCTCCAATTCCCTCATTTAATAGTTTTAAAATTTAACATCCACGTTTGTTGTTTAGCTATTAGAAAGCCCACAAAGGTTGCTAGGAGAGGGGGGGCACTGGGAAGCCTTACCCCAGGCAGAAATGCCACCGACACACCGAAGCCTGAGCTATAAATCTATGTTACAAGTCCGGCAGGATAACCACCACACAATTAGTAAATACCCTAAGTATGACTGCAAATTTTTACACATTATAATCACAACGCTTTGTTGACAGTCTCTTGTCTATTATCAAGATTTCTCTTGCTGGCGCGGATTCGAATCCTGGTGCGGCCTCCGAATTCGTCACAAGTGGGTCAAATGTAGCATTCAAATCTACCATAGTCTCCCCTTATCAATCAAGATTGCAATCAATTTCACGAATAGAGGCAAAGGTATTTGTCTAGAAGAAGAAGTCGTTGCGATCATCGGAATCGTAATCTTATTCTTCTGAGCTTTCGGGCTCTTGCGAGCGTCTATCGTCAGAGATAAACCGTCAAAGAACAGCGAGCAACAGTCATAGAGAGCATGCACCAATCAACTGTTATAGGGCAAGGGGGGAGGGCGTAGAATTGGGTGGGGTAAGGAGGATAAGTGGACGAGGGGTAAAGGAGGAGAGGAGGAGGGAGGAGACTGATTAATAACCAGTTTCGGTTGTGCGCTTATCTCTGCGGAGAGCGGTGTAGGCGAACGCCAACGCCCGAAAGCTCAGAAGAATAACGTTACGATTCGGGTGATCGCAAACCGTTAGTAACGGCCAAAATAGCAACATTTTCGACTTTATGTTGGACATTTATTATTCACTATCAGAAGTGAACTCTATCGACTACTCGCAGTAAGTCACCACAGCTGACTGCGCGCGCCGGCCTCTCTGTCTTTTCTTGGTATGAAGATAATTTTTGTCAAGCCTGTGCGTGGGCCGGATAGCTCAGTCGGTTAGAGCGTCGTGCTAATAACGCGAATGTCGAGGGTTCGAGCCCCTCTCTGGCCACGAAATTTTTTACTTGCGTCCTAGGAAGCAACAAGCACCTTTCTGTGAAATAATATCTGCCAGCTCAAAACTGTGGTTTTCAGTCCATCGTCGGAAAAATTCGTCGCTTTTGTTCGCAAGTCTGGGTAGGTCAGCACCCTTAAACCCCGTCACAGAAGAAACATCTGCACGGACGACACGAATCGTCAGTTCTAGTCCTGCCTGATCCTGTTTCCAGTTAAGGCGGCCATATAAGTCATCCTCCATCTAAGAGCAGTTGTTTTTACCTTGTTCCAACAGTCATGCTTGACGTTTTCAAAAGAGGGCGTTTTAGTAATCAGGTATGGCGATCAATGGTCTAATAGTACCACTAACTGTCAGTTAAATCAAAAAAACCGGCGAAAGTTGCCAATTTTTACCTTTATGTTGTAACCTTGGAAGCATGTAAAAGGCATAGATATTCGTCAGTTGAATATCTAATTAAAACGCTGTTTTAAGAGGTAGCCTATTGCAGATAGAGAGACAGATGAATGCTTTATTCAGAATGGAATATCCTAAACTTTCAGCAAAGAAGTCATCATATAAAATAATAACATACTCGCAGAATAGTAGAAGACGTTTTTGGGAATAAAAATAACAAAACCGGAATAAAGCACCTTGGCATGTCCGAGCAAAAATAATAAAAAATCCAGTGGCGTAATGCGTGGCCACTCATCATCACCATTAAGCTAAGTCCCTTGAAAACAGATAACTGCAGACTAACCATGCTCTTTTTTCAACATAAATGCCGATAATTCGACACTTTTATTAAAAACTGAGCGGCAATTTGTCGACATAAGTCCTGGGATAGACATTAGTTTAAATGGTTTACGCTTCATTGCTTGTTGCCATCCAGATCTATATTTTTGTTTTTGTCGTCCTATGGTCGTCCTTCGCAGAGCTGTTGATGTTGTTGAGTTGCAAATTCGGCAGACTGGACGAAAGTGACAGAATTTGGCATCATGCACTGCCGTCGATAAAATACGAGGTTTTTGATCATTCAAAAAGGTGCTAGTGCACTGTAAAGATGACCTCATGTTAATAAATGCAGACAAAACACAGCGACGTAGATAGGGTGGTATATAATAAATTCCCACGTGAATGGAGAGCAAAAAAATGGGCGGCTCGAATTTGAAAGCCTGCCAAAGTTTTAAAAAATGATAAAAGTCATTATAATAACGGATTTATGTTGTGAAGTTTCATTTTCTCAGCAAGGACTACTCATGTTCGAGTATGCCTGCTAATATGGCGCAAACGGTCATCGTCCGAAGAAAGAGTTTCCAAAACCGTACTTTTTTCAGTGAATGATTTTAAGAAATATCCGATTTTGAAGGTTTTGATAAATATGTATAACAGAACTAAAAACGTCATCAATAGGTCGAAGACGTAAAAAATCTTGAAATATTCGGCACATAATGGACATTGGCGGTAACTCTCCTCATCACAGCAGCGCCACGATCTTTCATTGCAGCTGGGTTCACTGTCCGCAGAACTTTATTCATATCACTCATCCTACTGCAGTCGAAGTGTCGAAACACCTGTTTCTTTGTCGTTGCACGACGAACCTTGTCTTCATTAATGCAACAGGAGCACGAAGTAGCATGGAATTAAGAAGGAAAGAGCGGAAAAGAGCAAGTTTTCTCGGTGGGATATCATTTTGGACATACGGAGAGACCGACTGTAAAAACTTGCGATTGACAAAGGTTCAAGCTTCTGCATGCAAAAATATTTTTGCCCTTCTTTGGTAAAACTTAAAGTTGTCTCCCAAATTAGGTAATCCTAGCCCCTATTTATGCGATTACGCTTAGTTTTGTTGTTCTGCTTACGTTTTACTTTAGTACTTAGTGTATTATGTAGTTCATAAGTTTAAATAAATAGATGTAAATAACCAGTAGATACTAAATTTAATTAACTTAACTTATCTAAAGTAAACTTTATTAACCAAACTTGAAAATAAAGAAAAGTAAAACGAAAATTAAACTAATAACATAAATAATAACGTACAAACTAGACTTAACTAATGCCACCGGTCTTGCAAGGCAGAATTCTGGAACTGGTGGTATTGATAGCGGAAAATAAGCCTACATTTAACCGTCATTTTTAGTATTCTGATTTTTGAACTTCAAGAAATTCCGGAATTCAGATCAGATATCCTATGAGAAGTAAGCAAACCAGTGCCGATTCAGTTGACTAGAAAATGCGGCCTTTAATAGGTTTGTGCGCAATTAACCCAGCTCGCAAGTGAAGCTCTATTCCTGCAAATGCCGAGGCCTATTTCATCTCGAATGGAAGTCTGCGAAGGGCGTTTGGCAATTCCCAGAAGACAAGATGAGGCAATAAATTCTGGGTCATTTACCTTTAAGAGTTCGCAAAACCTGCACAAGTGAATAGGACCCACCGTAAAATCGTAAAAATTTCGCAAGCACACAGGATAGACCCCTAAAAGTGCATCTAAAAACGCCACACTAAACGGCAAATGGTTGTATAAAAATAATGTATTGTCTACTTAAGATCCAAGGGGCACTTTCATCAGAAATTTAGTATTGTGGAACAACTAAATACAAAGTTGGTTATTACAGCTGCACGTAAGCAACCGTATAACAACAGAAATGAGAAGTATGTTATGCATTAAAAGTCAGATCCGATTAACAACGGCCCCTTTTGTAAAATAATAGTCAAAATGTAAGGTAAATATGGTAAACTGGGATAAAGGGACAATAAAGAAAAACTCCTATAGCGGAAATCGGTGGCAGAATCCAGCAAGCCACCGATTTTTCAATAAATATAGGAGGGATCCTTGGACTGTTTGAAAGTTGCGAACATTCCCATCAGAGAATTCAGAAGAGTATTTGGCGAGCATAGGTAGCTTTCGATAAATTTTCTTCGGGCTGTTACATTTATTTAGGGAGGGGGTAAAAAGTAACATGCTGGATATTATTTTATCACAAAATGCAAATTATTCATGGGGATAGGGGAGGAGACGTGGGGTTGATAGTAATCAGCTGGTTGCAAGTTAATGGGGGTTTGTTGAGTCTGGACAGAGGATGGAGACGGGGTTGAGGCGGTCAAAAACGCGAAAAGATGCAGACAGTTATGTAAATTTTGGCCATGCAAAACTCGGGGCTTGCAGGAGGTTCTTCTGCGCGCACAAAATTGGCTTCCTCAACCAGATCACGGTTACTTCTGCTATTGCTAGCAAACGCTGACCCAGGGACTTTGGGTAGTTTCGTGAGACCTTGTAAATTGCCTTAAGGGCTTCGCTGGGGTCCACACGATGTCCGGAGGCAACCATATGGGCAAGGATAGAGCTATTGGCGCTTTTGACTTCGCCTTTGGCCAGCCATGCCGGGAGGTGCTCCCGTATTCTTTTTGATAAGCGCTGACTCGTGCGACCGATCACTTGCCCCTGTGGGACAGGTTATATCGACCGATATATCGACCGAAATATAGGAGGGAAAAACTGCTTAAATAGGTAGCAAGATTTATATGGTATGATATGGTGTAGTGAGATGGGATCGTGATGTTTCGTGTTTTAAATTTTCCTTGTCGTGAAAAAAATTATTTGGCATCATGGGGTTGAGACAAGAGGAGCTCACCGGGGTCAACGGGATCGAAACGAGGAGGGACCGTAGAATTCATCAGAATATCACCGAGGTGCGAAGAACCAGACTGCAGAGACCACCGGAAAGTTGGCGAATACGTGAGAAGCCGCGACGATCATCAAGAGAGACCTCGAAGGCCACCATCAGGTTTGCAAAACGGAGAAGAGTTAGCATCATTTGGAGCCGATGCTTGTGGTAAGGGTACAACTCACTTTTCTAATTTTCATCACTGACATTCCTAAACCACGTTTACAAACGGTCTTGGTCGCGCAGGGCAACATTCCTGCAGTGGGCGACCTGCTTCCTGAAACAGGATGACGGACAGTAAAATGATCACTTGGGGTTTTGAGCGTTTTTCCGGAAAATATGCTTTCTGTATTCACAAAGTGTTTTTCAGATATCTTTATCAGGCAAAATACTGACCGCTTTCGCGGAAATCCATGCTGCTTTGTGTTTCGGTGGCGTCCTAGGCGAATAATTATAGTGAACTAGGTTTGTTCGTTCGCGCGTGAAAAAAACTTATATTTTAACGTTGTTTTCAGTATTTCCATTATAAAGCTTCAAGCAATTCTATATGTTAGATAAGATATCACATAACAAGGACCGTGTTTGGTGTAAGTAAACCTGCGCAAATTCAGCTGACTTTAAAATGCAGCCTTTAATTGGTTGGCGCGCACTTAACGCAGCTCGCTAGTTAAGTTCCGTTCCTGCAAAAGCCTAGGCCTACTTAATTTCGAATGGAAGTCTGCGAATAGGTCGTATGCCCAGAGGACACGATGAGACAATAAATTATGGGTCATTAAGCGTTCAGAATTCGCCGAACCTGCATACGTTCTGAATATTCGCCGGAAAATCGTCACATTCTGCGACCAAAAAGGACAGATTCACAAAAGTATATCTTTGAAACTCACGCTAAAATACCAATACTGGTAATGGCACGGGAGCACTAAATCCGATCACACCCAAAATGTGGGTTTGCATATTCATGTCAGAGCGCGGTGCGATATCCGATATTTATTTGACTTCTCACTGTTGAAATTCGTATTTTGAAACTCGAGTATAACGTTAATTGATGAACTGTTAATAACTGCTTGTTGGACGTTGATCAGACCCCGATGCAGGCAGATTGGTAAAAATAATTGTTGAGAATCATGACAGTTATTTTGAGGAGGAATTGTTGTTTTTGCTGCCAAATGCATGGAATGCATTCGCTTGATGGATTTCTGCACAATCACATATTTTTCACTTTAAATGCTGCAGAACGTTTAGCGCAACCAAAAATGTCGCATTATAACCATAACAGTAACCCCCAACGATATTTTTACATGTTTCTTTGACGTTTCTGTCCATATTTACACGTTAGTTAAGGTGGCTTATACATATATACACATTTGATGGAGATTTTTATAGCTTTTTTCTTAAGTTTGCGAAAATTCCCATTGAAAATTTCACAAGATGAAATGGCGAACATACGTTTTTTTCGATAATTCTCATCAGGCCTTTACATTTATATGGTAATTAAGAAAATGAACTATGCGGGTTGATCAAAAGATTGGCCCCCCCTTTCCTCCCCCCATTCCCCCTGTCCTGACAACAGTTCTATTTTTCTACCAATCCGCATTCTTCATTTACTTAATTACCATATAAATGTAAAGGCCTGATGAGAATTATCGAAAAAAAAACGTATGTTCGCCATTTATCTTCTGAAATAGCTTTTTTCAAAAAAATTTCACATTTCTACTGCACTACTATACAAGCAAACACTCAGTCCTGTTTCGCTGCTGTTCTAAACTGGGGCCTTCGACTAGGGAAGATGCAGAGGAGATCCATTTTGCTGAAAGCAATTGAGCCTTCCACGAAATGACTATCTCTCGTTGATAAAAGCTTTTTAATTTTGGCGAAATCAATTTGGAAGACCAGCCACGTCCACAGCTGACTTTCGTTAGCAGTCGGTGAAGGTTCATTAACGAGCATTAATATCCCTTGACCTAAATGGGCAAGATAACGAGCTCGTGGCTCAATGGTTAGGGAGTTGGACTCTGATCAAAAGATTGCGAGTTCAAGGCTCGGGTGGTGCGCCAATTGGGACTGGGTATGACTAGCTGACGACGGCTAGTAAGCCAGAAACTGCCACTCCAGTCTCCCTTGTCTTCGCGGGCAACGCTTTCGGAATAAAGTGGGAGGGAGGTTCCTATTCCGGTTTGTTACCAAATATAGAAGTGATAAAGTGAGAACTTCATATTAATTCACACACAATTGCGCACCGAGTCACTACCGACAGTGTTCCAGTGGCACAATATATCCCACTATGCAAATGGTTCATGCATCTGCCGTGTGAGTGCCCTTAAAGACAGTGATGACTAGGATGGCAGCTTCTGACTTACTTAACTATCGTTACCCAGAGATGCCTTAAGTCCAGTTATGGATAACTCGGAATTTGTGAGCTGCCTTCGTGCGTCATTTTTTTACCGCTCTGCATTTTTAAGCAACCTGAGGAATGTCTACGCAAGCGTTCTTTCTACATAATGAATGTAAAAATGATGTTAAAGTCTGTCTCAAGTTAAAAGAAATGAAAAAAAGGCATTGAAAAACATTCACTGCAACAGGCCGGATATCTTCGTGAAAAGTTTACGTGGAAATAGAACACAAAGGCGTTTGTAGACCCATGCCTAAGTGTCCGGCCTTGGAGGGCCCAAACAGAAGCACCATCAAGGATATGGTACATTCTGCCACACATCAGAAACGTCTCAGAAGCGACTGAGCGCATCGCTGCCAAATTAGGTTTTTGAATTGCACACATACCACAGTTAACGTAGCCACGAGGATACGAACCCCCCAAACATAAAATAGGTGGCCTTTAGATAACTTTGAAAGACAGGTACATAGTCCTGTGTGTTAACCCCAATACTAAGCATAACCTAAGGCTTAACTGTTACCTTTATGTTCAGCGATGATATCCATGTAAACATTCAGGAAGTCGATTTAGGCGAACAAACGTTTTCTATTAATTCATCATCAGGCATTACAGTAATATCAGGGTGGGTAAAGTTAACGAAAGTTTCAAGTAAACCAATCAGAAGTACTTAGGGGGAAAAAGGGGGAGAGAGGTATAAAGGGATCAACGGGGGACAGATTCTAGTCCTACTTGGGTACCACGCCTCTTACCACGCCGCGAAACAGTGATGAGACTGCGGCATCTAGCATCCCCAGGTCACCGATGCCATCACAAGACGTTGACACCTTGCGTCCTCACACTTCCAAACAAAACTTGAGACGAGGATGACGACAAATGGTCGGACTGCCTTCCCCTCCTTTCCCCTACCCCTTTTCTGGTCCCCAATCAAGACAAGAATCTGATCCCCTTGATCCCCCTTGATCCTTTTACACCTCTCTCCCCCTTGTTACTACTGGTTGGTTTACCTAAAACTTTCGTCAACTCTACCCTCCCTTATATTACTGTAATGCCTGATGATGAGTTTATTGAAAACGTTCGTTCGCCTAAGTTTTTAAATTTCTCTTATATCGAGCCCTACCCTTAACCTAAGACCTTCAGTTAACAGCCAAGCCGTGGCCACATCCAGTACGGAGGATGAATTCGCTATAAGTAACTACTGTCTTTATAAATTAAAATATATTTTATCGAAAACATGTGCAAATAAAGTCTTTCTCTTTCTCGTTTGGTGGAAAATTAGGCTTTTTTAATTTAATACTTAAAGAAAGGGTAACTTTCGATTAAAAAATTCCTCCTAATGGCCGATTAATTTTGAAACCTACCGAATGCTTCATCCGAATTCAAGTTTTTCAAACTGTGTTCGAAAAGCCAGGGGGGGAGGGTTAACGGGAAATGAAGTGAGTCCGCAAGTTATATTTCCCAAAATAAGGCTGATTCTCCAATAATGCCGAACATAACAGCATTTTTGCTCTTTTCGTTAGTACACATTTTAACCGAAAATAAAAGCTTGCTTCAATCTGCCTATATCGGATGAAGCACTAAAACTGCCAAATTATTTTACGCCCCCTTTAGGACAGCATAACAGCTAGCTTTATTTTAGTAAGACTGGACTTAACATATCTTTGAAACATGTGCCGCGTTGGTAAGGCCCGTAGTGGTGTATGATAACATGAACTAGTTCTGGTACTTGAACACAGGCCACGGTTATAAAAAACATAGTAAATTTGACGGGCGTTTCGAATGTGGCCGGATTAGCAGAGGAATGAATCTTTTTAGAGCGGCATTGAAAAGGTGAAGTCTTCGGGTAATGCCATAACAAGCGGAAAACGCACTTGTGAACAAAAACCGGCACCCAATCATCTTCCTGGCCGGGCCCTTAATGTTTAATTTTTGCATGTCTCAAATTCATGGGGAGGCTATAATTTGAGCAGCCCTACGCTATGCAAAAGTGAGAATATTCATTAGCGGAACGGTAGTCTTTGCGGTCAACGAGACCTTCCGTGATTTCCGTCGTGAGGATTTCAAACACCAAAATGCCTACCCGCTTACTTATACACTTCTTAAGTAAGTTGCAATTTTTTCTCAGCGTTACTACAGGGTGCCCCACGAAAAACCCCTAAATTTATGACAATGTTTATACTGTTATAAAAATAAAAATTATTGATTACAATAATAACTAACAACTTTATTGCGTAATTAACAAACTGTTACCTAATAAAAAGTTACAGATACCGCTCAAAATGCTGTCCATTAACTGCAGAACAGCGACGTAAGCGATCCATCCAGCTCTGAGCTGCTCGAAGAATGACATCAAGAGGGATGTTGTTCCATGTGTCCATCAACACATGTTTTATTGACTCAATATCAGTGATTCCTATTCTTCGTCTCTGAACCTCCTGTAAGAGTACACTCCAAATGCAAAAGTCCATTACATTCAGGTCAGGGCTCTTGGATGGCCATTGCTGGGGTGTTATGAAATCTGGAGTGTTAACTCGGAGCCAGGCGACAGTGTCATTGGCAGTGTGTGGCTTTGCACCATCTTGCTGCCACGTCCAGGGTTCTCCCTGCATTTATTGATCAATATCTGTAAACATCTGCGGGCCCATCTCCTCTCTGTAAACAACTTGATTTACAGTTTTTTCGTTCTCCGACTCGGTGCAACACCTTCCTGCCCAGCAGCATCTCCTTCAATAAAATAGAGGTCTGTTTTGCCTTGCCAGAAAACAGCACCATAGCACATGATAGACTTTTGCTGCTTGTCTATCTCCACCAGCAAATCTTCATCAGGAATATCAGTTTTGACTTCCACTGCACGATATATGCGTTCATTTTGCCTATTCAGTGGTGCAGACAAGCAGAATGATGATTCATCTGAGAACCACACTTGTTTCCATTTTTCTCCTTCACCGAAGCGCTGAAGCATGGCATCACACTTCGTCTTTCGAGCTTGCTGGTGTGCTTCATTTAAAACATGGCATTGAATACGTCGAAAACATTTTAAATTGGATTTTGCAATTGTTCTGTGCACATACCCTTTTGACAATCCCAGTTATTTACGAATTTCACGTTGACTTGAATGTCTTCTGTGATGATCTGGTGGAGTTACGGCAAGTTCCAAGACTGCTCGCCTTGTTGGGGAATCGTGCCTGCAAGAAGTGCCACTACCAGGCTTACGCACCTTTGCTACAGGTGATCCACCTTGTTTGAATGCAGCCGCGACACCTCTAAACTGGTCAGTTGTAATGGCACCAAAAAATTTAGGCAAAATGTTCCGACATTTCTGCAACCCCCATGTTGGATGTTCTTTCCGGAATAAGACGATGACCTCGCGCTGGAAATTGCTTAGCTGTGGCATGGGTCTACACGTCTTTCCAGAAGATTCCTGGCATATGGTGCGCAGGTGGGCATTTTAGAACCTTCTCCTCTGCGACCACCACCCACGTTGTGTGGGTGCTCCTCACCACTGAGCGGAACATGGCGTGGGCGACATGAATGCGGGTGCGAACCAACGGGGGCGTCTTCACTTCGGATGTGGCCCAGGTGTTCTGTTTTCTCCGCCATCGATCGTGACGGCATGGGCGGTCCGGCCGCCGTAACAATCACAAACTTAGGGGTTTTTGTGGGGCACCCTGTAGAATCCCCACTAACGAAGTACCTAGATTGTGAAATGTGTTAAATAAACGTATGTTGGCTGTTGTACTCAAGTAAGTCAACTTAAATTCCGAATGAATTACATCACGATAGATCAGGCCTATCAAGATCGTTGTATTTTGATTTTTGTAGTCTATCAGATGATTCTTCTGTGCTAAATTCCACTTTGATAATGGTCAAAAACAATGTTAAGGTCTTGGAAAAGAAAAATGATGTGACCGCTGGGACAATAATTTTATTCGCCTGACGTTTCGAGACACGCTCGGAATCTCTTATCAGATACATTAGCAGAAACAGCAGAGGAAGACATTTCGGAAGGCCAGTTGTTCGTTGTCTCTGATGATGGATCCCTGACAGATTTCGAAATGACAGGCAAAAAAACAGTTCTCAGCGACCACATCTGTTTCTTCTCAGTTACTTCCTGGGACAACTATTTTCACTTGTATTGACGATAAAATATTAGTAAATTCAGGCGGAGTTAAAGTAAGGCTGAACATGATCTAGCCGACCGGACACAAAAATCGTGAATAGGACATCTAGGCCGTGAATGGGCTGCAGTAAGTGAAAAGTGGGCTACGCTGGCAAAAACTAAAATGCGACCAAAATCGGGAGCAGACCACCCGCCTGACTTGCGTCCGCATCCAGGTCACTGGTTTGTGTGCTTCAATTCAGCCAAATGGATCATTCGGCTATGTGCTAGCATCTCCATATACGTTGCTCTCTGCCGTTTGGATCAGCTTCACAATTTTCTCTTTCTCTAGTTTTGCCCAACGGTGAAATGCATTACGAAAAGAATAAACTTTGGTTTTGTTTGTTCACTGTGTGTTTGGAGCATGTAAAAGAGGATCGCACTAAAGGGAAAACTTTACACCGGACAAATAACTGCATGAAAATTGCTGCCAAAACCAGGAATGTTCCTACCTCTGTGCGGTCTTCTCAAGCCTCATTTCTATTAGAGTAAACCGAATCATAAAACTAATCACTTCCTAAGTTTAATCTACGCCACTCAGTAGACTGGAAAGTGTTGTGCAGGGCAGCGACTGAAAAAGTATTTTCAAACACCAACTTTGGTAGCCATTTCGGCAATGATGGGCTGTGTGGTGCCGCTTGGACCACGTCTTAGCATGTCCGTTAGCAAATGGCCTTCAACTTAACGAGAAGAAATCAGTCCAGTGTATTTTTTGACTGCAACCCTCTTCCAGTCCTCAAACTATTGACATTCTGTCCAACGAGATATCCTCTTTCCGATACCTTGGTGTAACTCTGGCATCTAAACTTACATTTGTTCTTCACATAGAAGGCTTTTTTATAAAAATTCATAAACTTTTATATTATATCCGCCGCTTGCGTTCATATCGCACACCGCAAGCCCTAATCTGGTGATTTATAGATGCCTGCATTCTTCCCCTCATTTTTTACTGCTATCTAGTAATTTTTCCAGCTTTAATTAAAAAATACCTGGTCATTTTTAAACGTATCCTCCGAATGCTGTCTTCAACTGCCGGTATTTTCCATGTTTTTTAACTGGTATCATAATACAGCGACACTTTAAAACGGTCAAGCAATTTGCTGATCACATTCTCAGTGAGGTCAATCACCCTCTCCACTCTGAACTAATGGCTGCGAAGTCTTCCCATACAATGTGCCGAGGCTTCCGCCATATTTTTTGCCGTACATCGATATACCAGCACTCTGTATTCCCATTCCTAACACGCTACCTCACGTGTAAAGACGCGGAAATTGAGAAGTTTAAAGCTGACCTCTCTCCATAATAGATGTTAACATCGTGTAAACCTTTAATTTTGAGCATTCTATGACCTTTTTTCTATTACTCTGACCCCTTACTTACCTTATCTCTTCCTCTCCGTGAATAGAGCAATTTTTTGCTGAAAGTTTTGGGGTAATCCTTCTCGAAAAGGCATTGAAAATCAATAAGAAAAGTGCATACTGCTTAAGCAGTCATTTTTTACCTGGTATACGATTTCCACCTGACCTGAAAGAAGCTGGAACAAAAGTTGGCATCATGTCGTAACTTATATATCCCAATAGTAAGTGTACGAAAACGCATTTCAGAATTTCGAATGGCATCCCATGAGGTAAGGAATCTAGTGTGAAACCTTGAACCCTAATTCCTATAGCTAACCTCGGCGTCTATCCGTAACTCTAAGCCAGACGCTTATTCTAATTGTAACAATAAAAGGAAGGATATAAGTAGAGGAAGGTTGAGTTAAACCCATCTACATAAGAGGTGCCTATCCCATGCTTTTGGATGGCGCTGTGGGACAGCACCGATCTGTTGTCCTTTTCAGCGTTGCGCCCATCCAATCTCAGGCGGCCGACAGTTATGCGGTTGCCTCTTGTTGTGGTGGGGGAGAGAGTGAGGATGATCCTCGGCGCACTTCTTTTCTCATTATAATGAGGATTCCTCACTATAATTGGTACGACGCGCTTGCATCTATCGCGGTGTGCTGAAGACCGTGGCGTTGGGGGTTGCCAGCTGACGGGGTAACTTGGACACCGCAGTCGGTCCAGTGTGTACCTTGTTGTGTGAAGTGACTGTCTGCGGGCTGAAAGTCACACTGTTGTGTCTCCTTCTGAATGTGGCCTTTATGGCGCTCCTTGTTGGGAGCATACCTAGCGAGACGTGCTGTTGGTACGCGTGTTGAGGTGTTTATCACGCCCACCGTCTGCGTCCCTTACTCTTTTTTTTCCGACCTAATTGACTCTGTCATGGCAACCGGAATTAGGCGTGGGAGTGGTCAAAGTGACCAATTCACCTTCACTATTTTTGCTTTTTTGGCTACAGTCACCGCGTGCTTAAATTCGTTGAAGCCCTTAGTGGACATCGTCGAACAGGACGGTAGAACTATCGAGACAGTTTTGTGTATAACGCATGTCTGGATTGGGTGATATTTTATGTTAATTTTGATGGTTTGTAGCATATGATAAAACGGATGCATGCCACCCACTGGGTATCCTGACAATATACCGACAAAAAGAGCTCACAGTAAACTTGGTTTATAAGTGCTTCTGAAGTCATTCGTTTCAATCACCGCCAAAGGTCAGGAAGAAATGCGTGGTTTTGCGTTTCATGCCGTCCGCCTAAAGGCTGATTACAAGCTTCGCTTTAATTTGTATAGTTATCTGCCAAAAAGTGCACTGAAGTTGGAGGAAATATGGCAACCTGGATAGCAAGACAGGGGGGATTGGAATGGCCATTCCTTGACCAATAGGCGTCATTAGTAAGCCATATCCCACTCCAAGTGGTGTACTGCCCACGACCTTTTGATCAGAAGCCGGGCGCTCTTATCCTTGTCGCACGGGCTTGTTATCTTGCCGGTTTAGCCCGGGAGATATTGACACCCGTTGATTAACGTTTACCGATCGATAACGGCACTCACCTGCCATGGAGCTTATTTTCGAGGCCCGCCAACAGCCGTACAGCGGCTATAGAAAAGTGTTCACTTCCTTGCAGAAAGGGTGAAAGTTGAATTATTCACGATCTAGAAGTTCTGCGGTTCCCGTTTCGTTTGGTAAATGCATTGTTGCACTATAAAGGGTAAAATAGCAGCTGTAAACGTATCGGTTGATATTTTCTTCGCATAAAACAGCAGTAATAACCTAAGACTAGCAATTAAACAGAGCATTGACTGAAGTTCTTAAAAGTATTTCGAGCTAGCAAAGGACGCCTATTTGAGGCTTCTCCGCTGATGAGTTTAAAACATAATCAAAGGCTACTGAATTTAAAATAGTAAGCTGGGCTTCAACTGACAAACGTTTTAGTCATCAAAACATCGACTCAAATTCCGGAAAACTGTTAAATTTCGGCCATTGGCTTTTCTATGTTTGTCGATGTTCAGATAAACGTCTCATAGGAGATATGAGATAAATCAATCTTAAATTCGCCCCCATACAGGACAGATTACTTTGACATTAAAGACCTTGCAAGTCGTATTTTTCAAAGCAGCCCACATTCTTGATGCCACATCAGGTTTTATTTCCTTGACACTAATCCAACCTTTTTGTTTAATTTTCTGAGGAAAGGAATGCATGGGGCAATAAACTTTTCGAATCACATTTAGACAATTTCGTGTGCTTCGGTGTCGTAGTAGGACTTTCAAGGACAATAACTACACTCGAACCTCTCAGCGTCTTGAAAAGCTCGCAGCTTAAATAAGAAATATTTTCGCACCTAGTTCTAAGAACTATATTTATGGGGACATAATATTTTTTGAGTTGAGATAAGACGCGAGAATGGGTGATCTGATTGATGAAGCCAGCCGTTTATTCTCCTGGCTCCTCCATTTCGTTAGGCACGGACAGCAGTAGATTATGTCAGTGGATGCTGAACGATTTATGACTGCGCCTGTGGGAGGAAGTTGATAAAAATCTAAATTAACGGCGAGCTGCCAATACAAGAGAACACACGAGCCCAAGTAAATAAGTGAGAAAAAGATACGACTGCTGGAGCAACACATTTATTCGCCTGACGTTTCGACAGCCGTGGCGGATTCTTTATCATAGACATGAGGAGAAAGCAGTAAAAGACGTGGGAACCACATGCACAGAAAGTTGTAGTATTAATAGGACAGAGTCATTACTGCACACTTATGACAAATAACAACAATTAATAGTAATTTTTCTCCTGTGTTTTGATTGCTCGACTACCGGTAAGTGGGCCCTGACTTGCTGAACGTTCATCACGCGTTATGGAACCGTCCGTGATGATTGCTCGGCCATATGGTTCTCCAAATTGGGCGTAAGACGACGCGGTGGCCTGTGCGTTCCCCAATTGGTGACTTGCTTTGGCCACATTGAGCCTCAGCACGGAATATAGATTGCGTAGGTCTTTGCACTTGTTTATCGACTGGGGGCCCATGAATCCTAACTCAAGTAATTCTCGGCTCACGCGGTTGTCACCTCTTCCTATAAGTTTGGCCTCATTAAATTTGGATGTGCGGCCGGGTCTCGTCGAAGGAGCCGCAACTTGAGAATTGGCATCATGTTGTCGCGTTGCTGCCGCGTGTTCGGCAATCAGCGTCTTGAAATGTCTGCCAGTTTCTCCGACGTAGTTGCGTTGTCCGCAACTACACCAGATCCTATAGACGACTTCAGATGTTTCTTGCCATGGCAGTGGGTCTTTCGGTTCCATTATTTGATTGCTCGGCTGTCGTATCTTTGCTTTTATTGGCAGAATCTTTCCATGCCTCCTCATCCGTCTCACTAGATGGTAACCCAGTATTCGTGTCTGTGAGGTAATAAGTACTTAAACAATGCTCGTGCGCTCATGCGAAGGTCTACTTGCTTGGAAGACAGTTTGCGCTAATCTATATAAATAAAGACAGTTACATAGTTCAGACAAAAGTACCGCTCCCTGAAGATGATATAAAGATACTCTCGTAATTGTGACTTACCATAAAAACAGCCTAGGTACTTGCCAAAAGGCACAGACACGTGTTTTGTCGGTATTCTGCCGCTGCTTGACACCGCTGCGAGGGCTACGGCTAATCTGTGTGTCACCCAGCTTTCCCTGTTTGACATACTGGTTTCAACCCAAATATACACTGACAATTTCGGTCGACCCCTACAGAGCTTAAATGTAATAATGTATACCGCGAGCAGAGATACCTTGATAAGTTGGCCCATGGTAACCGTATTTGTGCCTTGTGAGTTTATTTGTATGACATTTCTGCAAACGTATCTATTATCATGGCAAAGCGGGGCTTAGGAGAGATGAGGGTCCAAGTTCACACCTCATGTGCGCTTCATAGGCAAACGGAAGGTGGCGTTTCTCCTCGAATCATTATTGAAATGCTGAACTGCCTTTTTGATTAAAATGGATCAGTAAGGGAAGTTTTTCATACTTACTGTCCGTTCGCGCCGCGAAAGCTCAACACTTTGAAGCAATGACAGGATTCCGGTTTTTGTAAATGCGTACTTTTTCGGTAACGTGTACAAAGGACACTCGATAAAAAGTGCTTATTCAAACATCATAAATTTTCTCCTGATTTTTCGAGGTCCTTCTGATATCAATTATCTTTTAAAAACCACTTGCCAAAAATATTCTTCTATGCCAATTAGATCTTTGTTCATTTGTACACCATAAAAATTATAGCTACGGCCAATATTTTTAAAGTCATAAAACTTTTAATAACTGTGGAATGTCAACTTCCGGTGTTGACTTATCCGTTTATTAGGTTGCACTAAACCTTCTGTAGCACTTAAAGGAAAAACTCAATTATTATGTAAAAATCCATTAAGTGAATGCATACTGCCCATTTGGTAACAAAAATAGCAACTTCTCTTCATAATAAAGGCAATGATTCTTTACAACTATTTTTACCATTCTTCCTGCATCAGGGTCTGAGTAAGTTCCAACAAGCAATTATCAATAATTCATCAAGGAACGTTAAACTCGAGTTTCAAAATACGAATTTCAACAGTGAGAATTCAAATGAATATCGGATATCGCCCCGCGCTCTGCCATGAATATGCAAACCCACATTTTAGGTTTGATCGAATTTAGTGATCCCGTGCCATTACCAGTATTGGGTTTTTAGCGTAGGTTTTGATAGATGTTTTTTTATAAGTCTGTCCTTTTTGGTCGCAGAATGTGACGATTATCCGGCGAATACTTCGCGCGTATGCAAGTTCGGCGAATTCCGAACTTTAAATGTTCCAGAATTTATTGCCTCATCGTGTTATCTGGGCATACGACCTATTCGCAGACTAAAATGCGAGTTGTAATAGGCCATGGCATTTGCAGGAACAGAACTTGATTTGTGAGCTGGGTGCCGTGCGCACCAACACCTTAAAGGCCGCATTTTCTAGTCAATTGAATTGACACAGGTTTACTGACACAAAACAGGTATCCTTGTTGTGTGATATCTGATCTATAATCTGGAATTTCTTGAAGCTTTATAATGAAAATGCTGAAAACAACGGTAAAATTTAAGATTTATCCCCACGCGAACGAAAAAACTAGTTCACGAGACAGCATAGATTTCCGGGAAACCGGTGCGTATTTTGCCTGATAAAATTATGCTGAAAAATATTTTCCCTCCTCGTTTCGATCCCGTTTTCCCCGATCAACTACCCTTGTCTCAACCCCATGATGCCAAATAATTTTTCTCACGACAAGGAACATTTAAAACACGAAGCATCACGATCCTATCTTACTGCACCATATCATACTAAATCAATCTAACTACTTATATAAGTAGCTTATTCCTCCTATATTAAAAGCATCAACTCGCATAAAGCTGATTACTATCAACCCCATGTCCCCTCCCCTAACCCCATGACTAATTTGCATTTTGGGATAATATAACTACCCGCATGTCAATGTCCATTGCATGCCGAATATTTCACGGTTTTCCACGTTTTTTAACCTATTGATGACATTTTTAGTTCTGTTATATATATTTATCAAAACCTTCATAATAGGTTTCCGATCTTAATTTCGGAATAAATTGAAGGTTATTAGTGATAAAAGGACTATACTAATCTAACTGCAGAATGGTAAGTTGGACCTCAGGTAAGTTGAAGGGGATGACCTCCTAACCACCGTTTCAATTTTTCGGGAAATTCAAGAAACCTACAATTTGATAGTTGGATTTTTTTGCGATAAGTTAAGCGATAACACAGATTAGAAAAATCTACAGATACAAATCAACAACTCTTCTAAATACAGTAAAATAAAAATGCATTTAGCATTTATTTAAGTATATTCCACTGTATGTCCTAATTTCCCACCAATAAAACACATGAATACCGTTTTCGAATAAATGAAAAGGTTCGCGTTTCAGATATCTGCATGGATAAGGAAAAAGACTTGTCGAGCACCGGATCAATAGTTTTATTGTCCTGAGCTTTCGAACTCCTGCCGTAGTCCTTCATCAGAGGTGAGAAATAGCAACAAAACAAGGGTAATTATAGCGGCCATAGGCCAATCAAGTGTCAGAAATTATCAAGTTGTCAGGGCGTTAGAAACAGTTATCAAAAGGGATGGGGGATGGAGGCAATTAGCTGTCAGTGGAGTCGCGGGGCCATTAAAGTGGTGTACGCTAATTAGCTGTCCGTGGAGCAGGGGGTCATGAACAGCAATTAGTGTGACGCCTTGTTACCCGTTCGAGGGTCCTGGTAACCCTGGCTCCTCTCCTGCCTGGCCCGTCGTGGGATCTTCTTCGTTCGGTTTGGTCCTGTTTCGTCTTTCGCTCTCATAATGGTGCAAGACCTTGAAGGTAGCGGGAAGGTCTAGATGCCTGTTGATGGAATTGGCATTTGAGTATCATGCCTCAAACATCAGCCTTTCGGCTTTTGAGTTTCCTTGGCCTGTGGTGGTTCCTCCTTTGAGATCGAAGTTATATCCAGTCTCCGCGACATGTGCTGCAAGTTGAGAATTTGGGTCTAGTCTCTCAGCTGCCCGTTTGTGCTCGTGAAGGCGGGTCAGCAATTTGCGGCCTGTTTCTACCGTTTTCGTAGGAAAACATACATGGAGAAGGGATTGATGAGTGGGCCTACATAAGCTACTGTTGCCTTTTTTTCAAGTTTGACGAGGACCTGGGGATGCAGTGTAGTTAATTTACTGAAAAAATATCCTCCTTTTTCCAAAGGATGCCTTTCCTTGAAATGACATTTCTTGGGATGCCTGTTTTCCAGTTCATACGAAACGTATATCTCTATAATTGCACGCCTCCTTTATCATCGCTGCTGCTTATCCTTTTTAAGCTGACGAACTGACAGTTGATTGATGTATGCACACTATAATTAGCCTCCTTTTTGCTAATGTTTCTCATTTCTGATGATGGACTTCTGTAAGATTTCGATAGCAATGGCCAATAAGCAAATTGTTCGGGTGCTCGACAGTCCTCCCTTGTCCATTCAAATAACAGGGAAAGCAAATGTTTGCATTCATATATAAAGAATCTACTGTATTTATGTTTCAATAAACATATTCTAGTAGTGTCTACGTTCATCCGCGTGAATGTTACAAATCAGAAATCGAAAACTTGCATTCTTCACGCATTACCTGTCTGCTAGTATATAAGCACATAGCCTGTTTCATCAATTTTTCCTATTTTCCTATTTTCCTATTTTCTTTCAACCATATCTTTAAACAGAACTGCCTTGTATCCAACAGTTTTTGAGAGACTCCGTGCTTCTTGTGTAAAGCTGCTTGCACTACGACACCGCTCTTTTTCTCCTCCACCCTGCATCCTCAAACCTCATAATGCCGTCCTCACCCGTCAAGGTCGGCCAAATTCCCACGCTGTTTGACCGTGAAAAGGGGGCACAGATCATTTTCAGGAGAGTTTATCGACGCCCACACAGAAGGTGCCTACGGGCAATTACCGTACTATTTTTAGACGCAAGCACACACCTAAACTCTTGACTTAATAGTCTGCGAAATAGCGCTGAGGCCATCCGAGGGCCGGTAAAAATCCCGCACTGTAATTACTGAGTGACTTCTAATCATTGTCCGACTGGTGTTGCTCCTTTTTATCGTCGCGTTCTCCCACATACCTCACCCTACCACAGTCAGCATAACTCAAGTGTCTTACAAACACAGCGGCTTTAAGAACATGCTTAGGGATGTGTGGCTACGTGATTGTATATTTAGATTGTAAATTTAATGAAATGAAATGTGAAGTGAAAAATGAAAATCAAAATTTGAGTGGGGGATTTAGCATACAGTTGAGGTTGTTCATTTTGTTCCTTAGGTTGACTTGAGGCGCAAAATACCGTTAAACTAGAAATGAGTTTCACTCAGATCAGTATGCGGGGGGGGGGATAGGGACAGAATTGGGCCAAATCCAACGTTTGTTGATATCCAAGGAATTCCCTACGCTATTAAATGCTGCGGCAAAAAACAACTTGTTTTTTCGTATTTTTTTAAAAATTTGGCCGCATTGGAGTTAGAGGTAGGCTTCTGAGATGGATAGAATGCTTCCTAATCGGCCGTTCGCAAACTGTCCATATCAGCGACAAACAATCAGCCAAGGTTGCGGTTAAGAGTGATGTTTCCCAAGGCTCCGTTCTCAGCCCTATTTTGATCATTGTCTACATAAACGATTGCATCAGCGAACTGGATTGCGGTATCACCATTTTCGCCGATGACATCAAACTTTGGTGCAAAATTCGAACTGCAGCTGACGAAGAAAACTTGCAGACAAATGTAAATCGATTCCAAAAATAGTCTAGGGACTGTTGTCTTGCATCAGAAGATTTCTTCGTGTTAGCAACAACAACAAACTTGAGAGGTCATCCTCCCAAATTACGTGTGACTCGGGCCACGATGGACGCTTTGATGAACTTCTTCTTCAACAGGGTGGTTGAAGTTTGGAATAGTCTTCCTCTGCATGTCGTTATATCGCAATCACTTGAGGTTTTTAAGCGAAATTTAGATCGATATAGCAGTGCGCGCTAAATATGAACTGACCGCCACCACCGAATATTTCAATTATAATACTACTAGCTAGATTTAAGTAGCATTTGTGTATGCTCTTTTTCACAGGACAAGGTTCTTCCATTCGAAGGTCTTCGCGGTCTTCCTTATTTGGCTATCTGCATACTGTAACGACCCCATTAGCGATCGCATCAGCCGAACCTGACAGCCTTAATGCTCACCCTTGGTTCAACGCGCAGCACACTGCCAATGATCTGGACAGATATTTATGGTTTTCCAGCCTGTCGGTGGGCGCTGCAATCAGCAAGGAAGTATCAGGCCACATCTTCCGCACTCGGTGATGATCCCGGTGACCTCTGGAATGCCCTCTTCACCCGCCCCCCTATTAGACCCTCCCCCCAAAAACGGACTTTTTTTCTCCTAAACCCCATCAAATCCTCTCCCCCCACAAGCGCGACAGTTTTTCTCCTTAAAATTCCCAAGGAGTTTTCTTACTGTCTGCCCAAAAACTATGTACCACCTCATGGCTCAGGATAATTGGCCTTGGCAACAAACTGAAATATCTTTTTTTGTTACCACGACACATATGTACAAATAGGGAGCTCAAAGACAACCTTCTTATATATCCTTAAATACACTGATACTGATACTCTAAAAGACCATTAATAAAAAACATAAACTCTTTAATTACATGTGTTCAGAGCACAGACAATTTTCATGTGCGTTCAAGAAATCAAGGTTATTCAAGTTATGGGATAACTCATGATTGTTGACAAGAGAAAAGCGAAGTTAGTCAGGGAAATCTATTTTGTCAAACTGCCAAATTTTGTGCCATAAATTTAAGTAAAAACGTATGCGACCGAAGGTTGTTTCAGTACACCAAAGATAGTGACCAGAATTGACTGTATATGAAGTGTCGAGAAATGTCAGACGTCTTCTCTAAAATGCCGGAAACGAACCCTGTCCAAAAAGGTTCAGTACTTAGTTAGGGTATCGCAGGGGGTTTAGTAAGCTAAAGCGTGAAACTTCGATCTTCAGACCGTGGCTACTTAGTGCTGAAAAGAAGTCCGTAAAGGCCGGGTAGATAGAAGAATGTATTGTGCACACAAGGGAGATGAGAATCGATGCGAGTAGCCAATACAAGCGAACATCCGTGGCCCAGGAAGCAATTGAGAAGAAGAAGACTCGATCACTGGGACAATATGTTTATTAGCCTGACGTTTCGATATCCGTCACGGATTCGTAATCAGAGACATGAGTAGCAGAAAGGTTAAGTATGCACAGACGCTTGCAGCATTTATAGGACACAGTCATTACTGCAAGCATACAGCGACA
>JAYGXS010000009.1:5216947-5272784 GCA_036362985.1 Ligula intestinalis
CTGCAAACGTCTGTGCATACTTAACCTTTCTGCTACTCATGTCTCTGATGACGAATCCGCGACGGATATCGAAACGTCAGGCGAATAAACATATTGTCCCAGCGATCGAGTCTTCTTCTTCTTCTTCTCAGATGAGATTAGATTGACTTGGATAGCTTACGACCAGCAGGAGAGCCAGCCGCGATCCAGGTTCGGTTTTCAGCAGCAGCAGCGAACAGGCATTGTATGGTTGCCTCCAAGGTTATTTGCCGGAAAGTCTGCATCGACCAAGGCGTGCATGCCCCCTATTCACCACTGAGCGAGTCTAGCCTTTGCGGGAACTGATTGGCTGTTGCAGAGGGCGCCTTTAAGTGCAGAAGTACTCGCTAGCGCCAACGAGCCTTCTGAAATGCTCGCTTATGTGGAGTGAGTCACCACAAGGAAATCAATTAATATAAAACTAGAAACGGAACAGGCAGAAGATGATAATGTTTAAAAATGTCGAACGATATATTCCGCCACTGGGTTATGTTTATATAATTAAAGCACGCGGTCTGAAAGAAAAGAGTGTACCGAAAACTGCTCCAGTATGCATAGAAAAGTAAGTTCTTTCATTTTCAGCGGATAATTTATCCCGAATTTATCGGGAGTGAAAAAACTGTTCAAATTTTTAAACTTTTATCTTGACTCAATCTTCGAAAAATATAAGGAACACAAATACTTAATGTCGAAATATCTAACTAAAGCATTTTTTCAAGAGTTATATTGTAATATACAGTGTTTTAAACAAACCTAGGCGTATTTATCCGCGATGTTTGTTGAAGACGTTTATTCTTCTAGGCCATCTGTTGATATATTTGACCATGACCTAAATAGACAGGTGCATAAAAAAGAATGTTTTAAGATCCACTGTTTAGGTAAGTACTCTTAAGAAATATGTTATTATTTTGAAGTTTTTGATTAACGAAGTAGAACAAAATCGGAATTTAGGGACACACGAATAAACACACGAACCTTCGTAAA
Source organism: Ligula intestinalis (assembly GCA_036362985.1). Lineage (NCBI taxonomy): Eukaryota > Metazoa > Platyhelminthes > Cestoda > Diphyllobothriidea > Diphyllobothriidae > Ligula > Ligula intestinalis. The sequence continues at coordinate 5,217,950 of JAYGXS010000009.1, forward strand.
GTAATGAGCAAATAAATTTGAGGTGCAGAAGAAACACACATTCGCCTTTTAAAAAGCAAGGGTAATAGGCCGAGCCAACGAGAAAATGGCCAAATTGCTGCTAGAAAGTTGTTCCTCCACTGGCACACCAAACAGAGCAATGGACCTTTATCCCGCCTACCAAGCGCTCCGTAAACGGCTAACATTGGCTCAAAACGGAGCAATAGATTGGGCGGAGAAAGATAAGCAGGGCCGACAGCCGCGAGCAAAGAGAGTGGAAACGCTCACGAGACACAAAAACGACTTGACACAGCTCATGAAAACACCCGTGAGGACACGAGCAATTCAAACAGCCACGAAAATCAATCACTGCAATCGATTGATACATGGGAATTAAGCAAAACAACTGGTCGGACACATTCATTCAACGCGAACAGGAGTACAGGCACACGCTCTGACGATGGAAGCGAGCACACTTTTGAAGCGTCAGCCAAAATACACATCGGTCCCAGAAATGGTCCCTTCTTTTTCTTCCTCTTCTGGGGATGATGGAAGGAATGCTCCGTAAAGTGTTACGCAGAATTTCAAGACCAATCAGAAACTCGTTGCACTCAAAATTTCTAAATTATTACAAAGGAATGTGACGAAATGAAATTTTTCTCAAAATACACAAGATGATATGTTTACTATTGCACCCTACAAACATATTTTAATATCTTAGTCACTGACCAACAGGTCCACGTGTAAGCATATTGAATAAATTATTTCGGTGACATCTACTTCGACACAACGAAGTGAATATATTATTTCGGTGACGTCCACTTCGGCACAGTGAAGTGAAAGTATGCTTGAATAAGTCCACCACATCACCAGGGAGATATAAATAAGGGAGAAAATTAATGGAAAGAAGAGGAAGACGCGACCTCTGGAATGACAGTTTTATTCTGAGCTTTTGGCTCTACATGAGAAGCAATCGTCAGCGTAAATGAGAACAGCAAGCGTCAGCTACGCAAACGTGGGGTTGGTAGGGGGGAGGGTGGCACCTATTGATTGGTCCCTGTCCACGCCACGTCCATTCTCACGCTATTTTACCGTGTCGCCGACGCGTGCCCCTGGAGTAAAGGCGTGTGACCTTTAAGTGGTAGCCTGCATGCTCGTTTAGGAACTGGGCCCTGGTTTCTGGTCACGGGCATGGGCTTAACGGTATCTTCCCCGACATCCAATTCACAACGAGGAAGAGAGTGCCGGACACACACCGTTCCTGGATGTCCTCGTCACGCGCAGACCCAGCGGGAAACTCAGCACCATGGTTTATAGAAAGGCGACTAACACAACCCAGGTGCTCAGCTTCTACAGCAGCTACCTAATAACGCATAAACGTGACTGTATTAGAGCACTATTTCAGAGGGTGAAGACACACTGCAATGAACCGGAGGGACGAGCGCAAGAATTATGACATTTTCGGGACCAACTGGCCAGGAATGGATACCCGAACAGCTTCATCAACCGCTGCCTCCGAACGCGCCCACGGGGAACAAACGAAAGGGGACCACCAACGCTCTGGCATCCTCTACCGTACATTAAAAACATGTCAGAAGCAACCGAGCGTACCGCTGCAGGGCTCCGTGTGGGTATTGCTCATCGCCTGATAGCTACCATGCGTGTACGGTCATGCAAATCAAAGAACCACTGGATTTAGGTGAATAATCTGGCGTCATTTATCAGGTGTTATGTCGCGACTGTTCTTGCAATTATACAGGGCAGACCGGGCGACGACTTAGATCGCGAATAACCAAGCACAATCGGGCAGTGCAGAAAGGCGACCCACAGTCCCAGATTGCTTCCCACACGCTGGAAGAAGGCCACGAATTCGACTTCTCGAACACACAGATAATGACACGAGCCAGTAATAAGACGGGACGCGAACTGCTGGAGGCCTGAGTGTCAGATCCTACCTCCATTAAAAGGCATGTGGATATGCCGCCCTGTTATTTTCCCATCCGTGCACGTGACCAGAAACTCGGGCCCAGTTCCTCTACGAGCATGCAGGCTACCGCTTCAAGGTCACACGCCGTTACTCCAGGAACACGCGTCTGCGACACGATAAGATAGCGTGAGAATGGACGTGGCGTGGACAGGGACCAATCAATAGGTGCCACCCTCCCCCCTACCAAACCCACACATGCGTAGCTGACGCTTTCTGTTCTCATTTACGCTGAAAATGGCTTCTCGTGTGGAGCCGAAAGCTCAGAATAAAACTGTCATTCCAGAGATCGCGTCTTCTTTTTCTTTACAACTAGAACCTGGGTCACGCATATTCGCTTCTATTCGAGGAAATAAATATTTTGTGTGCCACGTGCTCTCTGCACTTCAGTACTGTTCTGACTCCTCAGCATGCAGTCATCCACGCTATGTTTGTCTCGCTCTTCCTCTCCATTCCCCTAGATTGCTCCATCAAACCCTAACCTCATAACCAGCCTTCACTTATCGCCCCTGTAGGGTCTAAGTAATGGTTGTGCCTAGATCACTACAATCATCAGGTCGAACTCCAGGTTGGAGATAAAAGGCAAGAGTCACCAGAAGGAGTAGTTATTTGCATAGAGAATTCCCAGTTGTAGTCTCAGGTGGCTGGCTGGCTGGTTAGTAGCCCTTGTTGGATCAGGAGTCCCGCAAGGTTGGCCCCAAGCCCGGCGGCGAGGAAGAGGAGAAGTCAAAGCAGCGTGGTCGGGAGGGGCTGCTCCGTCGTCAAAAACAGAGATGTAGAGGAGGGGAGATAGATCCACCGTAGGGAGGTTTGGTGTAGCAGACTTTGGCCGCCGTGAGGGCGGGTGGGAACGCGGTCGAAGACGCGTCTGCTGTGGTTCGCCCCTCAAGTGGCAGACAGGAAAGTAGCCCTTGGTGGATCCGGAACTCCACCGGGTGGGCCTCAATCCCGGCGGCGAGGAGGAGGAGGAGTCGGAGCAGCATAGTCAGGAGGGGCTGCTCTGTCATAAAAAAAACAGATGGAGAGGAGAAGAGATGGATCCACCATAGGGAGGTTTGGTGTAACAGACCTTGGCCGCCCTGAGGGCGGGTGGGAACGCGGTCGAAGACGCGTCTTCTGTGGTTCCCCCTCAGGTGGCAGTGGCCACTGCGTCCAGCCAGGCCTGAGAGAGTAGACTGCATGTTGTGTGGGGTGATGACAGTTGCTTTTACGTCACTGTGAGGCGAGTTTAAGTGCTCTGTCATTGGTGTATTGCAAGTGCCCATGGGGATGTTGCCTGCAAAGGCCTCCTACTACGTTTGCCAAAGGGATGCTGTCTGAAGTAGACCTTAGGGGACCGCGTGTATGCGTATGCGTGCGTGTGTGCGCACGTATGTCTGCAAGTGGAAGTCAGTGAAGTGGTCTTCAGGTCAGCAAGTGAAACAGCCGCATGCAAAGACAAATGACGTTGGGGGACGCGGGCATTGCAGAACAAAAGGGGGGAGGAATAATTGCCCACCGCCGAAACTCCCCCCCCCCCATTCTCACGCCTCACTTGTCCGAAAGGTCAAACACATTTGAACTTGCATCCAGTTTTCATATAACTGTAAGGCCTGACGAGAATTTGTCGAAAGTTCACGTATACTCGCCAAGCTACTTCTGAATTCTCTAATGGAAATTTTTGACTCTTTTATTTTCCTTTTACGAATGCAATTGTACAGACCTTAGTATGGAGGACTGAAAGCGTACGTTTGCCGAATTGAATTTTCAAGTTAAACATGGGAAGGATCGCAGCACTCATAATTTATAGACAAAAATCGTGAGTCCCAACTCATACATCAGGACGCTCGAGCTAGCATCACCAGCTACCCTTTCTTGATGTACTTGTCGTGGGAACTTCCAACGGCGAGATAGAAACAACCGTTTAAAGGAAGGCAACAAATACCACACAGCTTCTCAACTTTCACAGTTGTCATCCAGTGGCTCACAAACGAGGCTGCCTGAGAACGCTGTTCGAAAGAATGGAGACTCACTGCAGTACTCCGGATGTAAAAGCACGGGAGGCCCGATAGCTCCGCGACCAATTTATGCGGAAAGGCTAGCCGAAGGCCTATATAAACCGATGCCGACGTGCCCACCCTCTGAAGATCCGACCAGAACCAACCCCTACGATATGGCATGCGCTGCCATACATCAAGGATGTGTTGGAAGCGACCGAGGGCCTTGCTGCGGGACTAGGCTTCGTAATTGCGCACGGTCTCAATGCTACCATGCGCAGCCGGATCATGAGAATAGAGGACCAATTAAGTCCCAATGAGCAGTCGGACGTAGTGTCCGCATACCATGTCTAAACCATCCCCAAAATTATAACCGACAGACAGGACGAATGCTTGGTTGGCGCACACACGAAAATAAGCTAGCTGTCAGACGGGGTGACGCACTGTCGCAATTGGCGGTCCGCGCGTATGAGACGTGCCACAAAGATAATTGCTCACGCTGACAGCAAGACAAGACGCGAGCTAATTGAAGCATGGTTCTCGGATGACAACTCAGTCAACCGGTGCACTGAGCTGGCATCCGCCTACATCTCTCTCCGCAGGCATATACGCACTGTCGCAAGTGGCGGCCCACACCTATGACAGCCGACAGCAAGACCGCACGAGAGCTAATTGAATTCCGGCCTTCGGATGATAACTCAGTCAACCGGTGCACAAAGTTGGCGTTCGCCGACAGCGCTCTCCTTCCCCCTAGTCTACTGTACGCCATCCCCTCTTCCCCCTACAACAGTTGACTGGTTACTGCCCCGTATAACTGTTGCTCGCTTTTCTTTGACGGTTTATCTCTGATGATGGACTCCTGCAAGAGCCTGAAAGGTCAGAAGAATAAAATAACGATTCCGGTAATCGAAACGACTTCTTCTAGACAAATACCCTGGATGCGAACTTGCCTCAATTCGTGGTAAAATAACGCGCAGATAATATTTTCGGCAGACTCTGAGGTGGATAATTAAATCGCATTCTTTGAAGTCCTTCTACGAAGAAAGCAAAAGGATGGATCTATTCAGCGTAGAATATTTCAAAAAAATAAAATTTGTATGGAACAATAGATCAACCTCCACGGCTTTGTTCCCCTAAATATAAAATGAAACTTAGTCTAGGGATAAGCAGCTAGTGCTACGGGTCTGCTCTCGCCTGCAACTGTCGAGGCAGAACACGTTTCGTGACGATGGATGCCAAAAAGAGTTCTTTCCCCAAGGAAATTGGCTTACACACCAAAAAGCCTGCTACCTTAACTACAGAAAAGCAAGCCATGTTCATAAGACTGCCTTTCTTAGACGATGCAAGAAGCGACCTGATAAAACGCCTGAAGACAGCAATTACAAACGTTTTCTCCACTTTAAGGTTGTCTACCGCATACCAGCCAACGTCTCCAAGGGCCTACACAAACGGGCACTATCCACAGCCGAGACCGCGGCGGCCATACTGCTAGCACATTCAGTGCTGAGTTGTCAGGAGACGCTAATACAGTAGTATCCGAAGATCACGCAACATATCGACATATGCGAAAGATTAATACTATTTCGCTAATCGGCATTGACTCAAGTTGTGATACTGATTATCGTGCAGTCTATTCTGAAGTCATTTCAGTCATGATAGGATGCGGGCTTTTCAATGCGCTTTGTTGTGACCACTAACAAAGCGTATGTACAGTAAAAAGTTAATAGTTAAATAGTACGCGTATTTATCATTGATTTTGACTGCCTTTATACATTCAAATATATTTTATGGAAAACATGTACGACAAAATTATTACACTTCTTTACTAGCAATTGACCCCTCTTTAAATTTTATACTCAATGAAAGGGAAGTCTTCGATTTAAAAAAAAAGTTGCCCGATTGCCGAATAATTTTCTAACCTACTGACTGCTACACTCGAATAAAAGGTTTAAGAACTGCGTACTGTGTACATCCTGCGTAAGGAAAAGTACGTTTTTGCTTATACTGTGAGGAAGAAGTCACGCAGTTGTCATAACATATTGAAAAAGATGTGGAACATATTTTTTGTAGCAAAGGCAGAATCACTAAATTGACGGATATGATGTTTTATGAATAAACACCTCACAATTGTACAAGATTCATAATTAGCAATGTTTTTCTAAACCGAAAGCCACCCTTTTTGAGTATACAATTTAAAGAAGGCGTAATCTGCTATCAAACAAGTAAAGGAAATTATGTTTTTATGCATGTTTTCCATAAAATATATTTGAATTTATGAAGACTGCCAAAATAAATTATAAAAAGGCATACTACTTAAGTAGGCAGTTTTTACATGAGATAAGTTTTGCTAGTGGTCAGAACGAAGCTCGTTAAAAAGCGAGCATCTTGTCATGACTGAACTGACTTGAGAATGAACTATACGATAATCAGCATCATAACTTGAGTCAGTGCCGATTAGCGAAAGATTATTAATCGTTCGCATATGTCGATATGTTGCGTGCTCTTAAGTGACTGCTGTATAGACACTATGAACTTCGTGGCCGAGGCCAATGCCAAGCGGTGATTGCCATAAACCCTGATTTTTAACCCCGTGCACGTCAGACTGATGTTCACTCACCGTGCCCGACCCATAACCAATACTCCTCCCTCCCAATGACCTCTACATGCCGACATCGCCATACAGGTAGCGTGAAATTGGTGAGTTTTAATCATAAGACACTTATTAACCTTGTCCAAATGTACTATTTCATTATCCATGCAACTGTACTTGGCCCAAAATTCTGCATACCTGGTCGAAAGGTTAATCAGTTAGACCTAGAAACCCAGTTTGAGCATCTCTATAATCAAACTTACGACCTTAAGCCGAGCTCCGCAGATAGTGTTCAGCACTTCAAATCAACACTGGTTAATTGTAGTTACCAGTACCTGAACCGGAGACTAACAAATCGCGGACTACTAACCAAAGCACATCTAGACAAGTTGAAGCAGCTACGAGCAAACAAAGACATCTTGGTTACTAGACCAGACAAAGGAACCGGTGTCGTTCTGATGAACAGATCGGACTACGTAACTAAGATGCAGGCCATACTAGCAGACCAGACAAAATTTGCGAAAGTAGACAGAGAAAAAGACTGCACGGAGGAAGTAGAGGCACAATTGACCGGCTGCTTAAGAAGACTCCACACGGCAGGATTCATTACCGACCGTGAACTCGAACAGCTGCGGCCAGTAGGCACGCATATTCCCCGATTGTATGGCCTGCCCAGGATCCACAAAGACGGCCTGCCAGTTCGTCCGATCTTGCACATGCGAAACTCGCCTTATCATCCGATAGCGAAATGGTTGGCAGATAAGCTCGAACCCTTGCAACAGCTGCTAGCGCCACACAGCTAAAAAGATACATTCCAATTTATCAACAGCATCAAAGATATGAACTAAAACGGCATGAGGATGTTCTCCTGCATCTTTCCCGCTTGCTGCCGCTTCACCCAACCCCACCCCTTCCCCCCCCATCCCCTATCCGGACTCAACAAACCCTCATTAGCTGATTACTACCAACCCCACACCCCCCTTCCTCATCCCCATGACTAATTTGCGTTTTGTGATAACTTGATAACCAGCATGTTAATTTGCATCCCTCTCTATATAATTGTAACGGCCCGATGAGAATTTATCGAAAGCTACGTATGCTCGCCAAACACTCTTCTGATGATTTACTGCCAAAAACATACGTTCACCAAATATATATGAATACTTAAGGATATCGAAGATCATTGAGGAAAGTGCATACCACTCTAGTAGCCATCTCTTACAGGCAGCCGAACGGAAGTTCATTTGGCAGCCGACACACACCATGGCGACCGAAATATCCCTGAATTCGGCTGTTCGGTAATCAGTATCTCGACCCAACCTACGTAATTTGTTCAAGAAGGAAGCACAGTTCAAAATTTTGATTGATCCCTTTCAGGGAATAGGGAAGCTGCCGTATTTACGAATTGGATGTCAGAAAGATTCAAGATCAATTCATACGGGTTTGAAGCGAAGATCCCCTCGGTAGGCTTATTACAAATTGACTTGAGAAGTTTGCGGCGCAACGTTTCTCTGGTCTTCCTTTGTATGATATATGCATGTTGTATGAATATGCACCAACAATAAAAACCAATCTGGTGCATATTCATAAAACATGCATATATCATACAAAGGAAGACCAGAGAAACGTTACGCCGCAAACTACTCAAGTCAATTTGTAATATGCCTACCGAGGAGATCTTCCCTACAAACCCGGATGAATTGATCTTGAATCTTTCTGACATCCAACTCAATAAGTTGCAAACAGAGGGACTTGATTTTTGTTTGCCGAACAATCGTATTTACGAATGACGAATTGCGAGGTAAAATCTCATCATCCGACAGCAATTCGTGGCCCCAATAGCTCCTGCCCAAACTGGCTTTTTGGAGCAAACTACAGGCTCAAAACCAGCCCGCCTGCCAGTATGTCGACCACCATCACGTGGAATCATCGAAAACACAAGGTTGGTGACGCTGTGTTTCGTCCCTTAACCTCTCCGACTGTATCCAGCACTCACGCGTACGCCAAAAGCGGTGATAACAACTATCTGCGTGGCACCTATCCATTTGCGCCAGATCGGCCCTAAGGTGGCTGCCATTTTCAATCTTTCGCTGGCCAGTTCAATCATCCTCGACTGCTGGCGCCAGTCCATCATCATACCACTGGTCAAAGCTGCCAAGGACCCCAGCCTAGCGCCCTCCTATCACCCAATCACCCTCCTCAGTCCACCGGCGAAGATTCTAGAACGACTTCTCTACCCAATTCTGACGCCTGCAGCGAATCTGTCTAGCCACCAACATGGTTTAAGGTCGGGTCGTGGCACAACAACGGCGCTCTTCGAGCTCAGCGACGCCATCCTCGGGGGCTTTAATCAACAGAAGCCCGCTTCGCGGACCGTGGCTGTCTCAATTGACTGCGTCCGCCACGATCAGCTCCTGCAGGACTTGGTCTCCCTGAACGTCCCGACTGGCCTGGTCCGATAATCGGCGGCTTACATCAGTGGCTGCCACGAACGTGTCCTTTTCTGCGGCACTATCTCCAAGCCCCGTAAGTAGAATTGCAGTGTTCCTCAAGGCTTTGCACTCAGATCGACGCTGTTCAACATTTACATGCAGGAACTCCCACTCCCTCCGGCACCCGCCAAGGTGGTATCATACGCGGGTGATGTCACCTTCTTCTGCCAGCACAATCACATCGATCAGGCTGCACAGAACCTCTCGGTATCTATGCCTGATGTTGTGGACTTCTTCACTTAACGCGGGTTGATTATCTCGGCAGCCAAGTCACCCGTCACTGCTTTCAGGCTGGACCCGAAGGAGTGCAATCGTCACCCGGCTATCATCGTCAACGGTGAGGCTTTGCCGCTGGTCCGTAAGCCCAAGCTCCTTGGCGTCCGTTTAGATTCGCTCCTCACGTTTGCGGACCATGCGAGGGAGGTCGCAAGCAAAGTGAGCCGATGCACTAAGGTCCTCAAGGCTCTCGCGGGCACATCCTGGGGCTGCTCGAAGGAGACGCTGACGACCACATTCAAAGCGCTGGTCAAGCCGCATCTCACCTATGCGGCACCAGTCTGGTCTCGCACAATCAGCTCCTCCAGCCTCCACTCAGCACAGAACGGTGCCCTCCGCACGATCACGTACTTCTATAAAATGTCGCCCATCGATCACCTTCAGGCAGAGGCTTCTGTCCTGCCGGTCGCCGCACACAACAAACTCCTTGGCCAGCAGTTCTGGTGGACCTGTTCACAACCTGGCCACCCGGATGACCATCGTTGTACGGTTCCTGAGACTAGCCATAACGTTGAGTCGTCTATTCGAGCTCTCAACAAGGCAGCTGCGCCTCGTCTCTCTCGGATCTGCCCGCCGATGGCTCCGCCATAAAGACAGGCTCCCAGCGCCTTCACCAAAGAGTAGTTGTAGACGCAAACATCAGCTACCACCCCCCGGTCCTTCTGTGAGGCTATCCTTCTCCCGAGAGTCACTCGCTGTACTCTGGCGCAGCTACGCAGTGGCTACTGCACGCGTCTTCGCCAGTATAAACACCGGATCAACCCCTCCATACCTGACTGCTGTCCTGACTGCGGCCTCTCGCCGCATGACTGCCGTCATCCCTTCACCTGCAGTTCCCGGCCAGGCACCCAACTCACGCCCGTGGACCTTTAGCTCAAGCCGGCTAAGGTCGCGGCTTTTCTCCGTATCCCAGCTGCACCCAGCTTGGACTCCAATGGAGACCCCTGATCCAACAAGGGCTACCAACCAACCTACCATAACAACTATCAAGATGGTACGTTAATATTCAACAAATAGTAAAGGATGATCAAAGTACAAACCTCAAAAATGGATGCACCAAGTCAAGAGCGAAGGGAGTCCGCCAAATCACCGGACTCTATACAAGGGAACAACGCAAGTTCAACAATAACGTCACGCAGGGCGAAACTATTCTTGGAAAAACTTGTGTCTGTTAGTGAGTGAGAGGGGCGGGGCGTGGCTCTGGTTTTATATGGAACAAAAAAGGTCAACAGAAACAGTTGGAGTCAGTCTAGCAGGAAGTCACCGGGGATGGACGTGCAGGGTTTTAAATTGTTCAAAGAAAACAACACTAGTTGAAGGAGACATGTTATGGGTTAAAGGAGATTTAATTGACAGTCGAAGGGCCATTTGTTGCCTGCCGTTAGCACCAGCTAGGCATAAGGACTTAAGAGTCTTTCAGAAATATAAAGTATGCCCCATAGGTTCCACACATCAGGGGCGGAATGACGTGACGTCCTCTAGCGGGGTGATAGAGTCCCTAGTGGCGACAGACGCTTCAAGGAGCAGGCCGTCTAGGCGTTCTCGTAAGTCGGAGAAGCTGGGTCGCTCCTCTGGCTTGTACTTCCAACACGGCATCATCACAGTATCATAGATCGTGCTGCTGGCAAACTCCGGCTTGGGGTGAATGAGGCCCCGCCTGAGCTTACTAATGAAGTCGTCAAAAGGCATACCTTCAAAGGGCGTACCACCGACTGTGAACAGCTCCCACATCACCACGCCGAAGGACCACCTGTAGAAAGTGTAAAGCGTGGTGTTGATTGTTTTGTAATAAATTTACAAAGTGAGGGGACAATGTTCGGCAGTTCAAGCTACGATGTCATCGTTATTGGAGTGTCTTAATGCGTTGAAAATTACATATAAATGAATAGCTGAAGTTTTATGCACTCAGGGGCGATATTATGAAAAGAGAAGGCACCTCAAAAAAGAGATCTAGTCGTAAATTTTAAAGTTTTCGTCAGAAAAACTGAAAGTTGTCTCACTGGTGTTTAAGGACGCGCAGAGAGAGATATAAAGACAGCCTAGTGAGCGGATGGTATGTACCCTGTTTTGGTGACTGTTAAAGGTGAGAAGAGGACTTTGAAGACTCCTATATGACTCACTGTGTCATGTGGGAGAAGACAACGACCAGTGGTGAAATTATGCACATTCAGGTATGCATTGGGATCTGTTGTTGTTAAGGTGGACGCCAACTGGTCCACCGGGATCGCATGGCCTTGTAGTGGATATCAGGTTCAACGTGACGGTTGATGCTGTTCGCACTGAATTGCCAGACTTCCAGAAACCCCCGTGCCTGGTTAGTGTTAGCCATCGCGACCGCTTCAGTGCCGTCCAAATTTAAACCACGGTCACAATCAAGAGCGAGAGCAAACAGAAGAGATAAGGGGTCTCTTCGGCGCATAGCCAGCTTGTATACATTAATGCGAGTGCCAAGTCTTCGACCCGTAGGACCACTATATAAACACAACGATATTGTCAGCAAGGGATACGATAGGTCACGTTGTTTTGATGTTCCTTGGGTATGGGATTCTTTACCCGAGATAATGTCGTGCGTAAGAAAGACGCTGGCTTGCGGTCGATGCAGATGCCGAACTGGTTTAGTTTTGTGGTTGTCGTTTCAAAAGTGCCTTACATGAAGAGCAAAGGAAGTAATTTCGGCAAGGATTCCTTCTGGGGTCTTTGAAAGGACATTCTGTATTATAACCACCCACTTACAATTTTTAAGTAGGTTGAATTACCCACTATCATTTTTTCTGCACAATTTCTCCATTAGAACTCTAATCGTGCGGTGGACTCTAGCGTTGGAGGCGTACGTTAGTTTGAAACAATTGGTGAGTGGAGAAGCATCTATCTTAAGAAGATACTCGCTGCTGCAGTACCGACAGGGGCGGTGTATTAGAGTCCGAACGCAGGTTCGTTTGTAGGTAGGCCGCAGGATGGTTACTTTCATAGATGAGGATGAGTTCAGCACTGGTTTCAATAACTAAATATTTGCACCCTGACGTCGAAAAAAGACATAATGGCTTCTGTTGTTTCTTCGTGAGTGAACTGTATGCCAGGTAAGACATCGTTAAGCCTTTGGTGCAGACGTTCAACTTCGCAGTGTAAGAAAATATCATCTACGTAACGTAGCCAAATTTATGGTGTGACTGTTTCAAACACACAGTTTCGGCTAGCCGTTGAAAGACTAGTTCAATGAGTAGCTCCGATATGGATAAACCTATAGCGGTGCTCTTCACCTGTTGGTAATCAAATTGCCAATGATTCTAAAGGCAGAGCCCAAGCGTGCCTAGAACGTGCCGCACCGAAATGCCAATGGGAGTTTCGTCTAGGTACCGAGATACACTCTTAATGGCGAGGCCATGTGATGTGTAGAAAAAAAAAGCAACCGCATCGAGCGATATAATACATTCATCGGGACCTGCATTGAGGCTTTGAATTCTCCAGAAGAACGCATGAGAATTGGTGATGCTGTACTGCAATCCATCGACGAGGTGCCTTGCGTTTTTGTATAACCACTTGGCAAGGTTATTAGTAGGTGATCCAATTAGTGATACTGTAACCTTAATCGTGCGTCGGTCTGTTGAATCTTTGAGAGACCGTAAGCACGTGCGAGATTCGGAGTCATTATGGTTCAAAAGGTTGGAGTCCGTGGGATTTATGAGCTTCATACATTATGGATGCAGCCTGTTTTTCGATACATCCTCAGCAATTGGATGTAGGCCTCCCTATCATTAAAGGTTTGTTTGGCCTTATAGACACAGTCAAGCTTGTCCGTGATGACGGTTGCGCCACCTTCTCCGAGAGATACAATATCGGCATTATCGTCCAATTAGATGTAGCGTGATCCCCTCTCTTCCGTCAGTAAGGGGTTTGCTGTTTTCTTTTTCGGAGTATACCGATTGCACAGTTGCCTATTTTTGCACGCCTGATAGTTTGACCACGGATTTGGCTGAATTTCACTATATGCCCCAAACACATTTGCGCAGGGGAAGTAACTGGCGACAGGGATTCGTTTTAAGTTGTTGTAGACTTCGCACACCGTTTACTGCACTCCCTACTTTCACCCAGAGTCAAGAAAATCCAAAACAGGATCAGGCGTTGACCACTGAGCTAAGGTATGCGTAGTAATTTTCAGTGCAACATTTGCTTCTTTTCTAGCGAGATAAGTCGGTTGAATGTTATCGCAAGGCTGGGTAGACGAGGAATGGGAACGGCCGGTTTAAATGAGTAGACATACATATGCCTACTTAAACGAATATAGTAGCTATTTTAATGTTTTTAAAAATGTTCCTTCTCACGTTATGATTATTGTGCTCCAAACACATTGGTGCAGGGAAAGTGACTGGCGATAGGGGTTCGTTTTAAGTCATTGTTGACGTCGCACACCGTCTCCAATTTCACTCAGAGTCAAGAAAATCCAAAACGGAATCCAGCGTTGGCGGCTTTTTACCATGCAGGCCAGAACGCCGCTCGTGATGTGTTGCTTTCTGATCGCTGCGAAAAAGTCGATTCTGTAAAAAATGGCTGCTTAGATAGCATGCATTTTTATCATTGATTTTGACGGCCTTTATAAATTCAAGTATATCTTATGGAAAACATGCACGAAAAAATCCTCGCTTGTACGCCTTTTTTTTTAAATTTCATTCTTTAGGGAAGGATTCCTTCGGTTTTAAAAAAGTTCCTGAATTGCCAAATGATTTTGAAACCTACCGACTGCTAGAACTGAATTCAAGTTTTAAAAACTGAAAACGTTCTTGCCTATCGTTTGAGAAAGTGGTTTCATTGCTGTTAATATCAGAGGCAGCACTAATGAATTGATGGGTACGATGCATTATGAATAAACACCGCACAATCGGAACACAATTAGAATTTTTTGAAAGCCAAACGAAACCCTTCCTTTAAGAATATAAACTTTAAGAATTCTAAATTTGCTATCAAAAAAGTACAAGAGAGGATTTTTTCGTGCATGCTTTCCACAAAATGCATTTGAATTTGTACAGGCAGTCAAAATCAAGGATAAAAATGCATGCTATTCAAGTAGCCATTTTTTACAGAATCAGCTTTTTCGCAGCGGTCAGAAAGAAGCTCATCACAGAGTGGGCATTCTAGCGTGACTGAAAATAATTGATAAACAGTATTTCAAACCTACTCGATGTTGGTTTGCGGTTGCTAACCGGTCTTTTTCGAATTGCGGAATGTTGCTTACAGCACTCGCCTTACTGTAGTTTTAGGCGATAGTAGACTATTTGGCTAATTCCTACCGCACTAGCTACCCTCACTCACCTTCCGTCCATGTCAAGTCAGACTCAGCAGAAGCTGCTACTGCTACTACTACTGCTACTACTACTACTACTACTACTACTACTATTACTACTACTAATACTACTACTGCTGCTGCTACTACTGCTACCACTACTACTACTCATACTACTACTGCTTAATAGCGATGAAACGGGATGATAGCAGTACTGATACTATTACAGTAGTCGCCATTTATTAAGCCCAAATCGGGCCCAGACAAAATTGGGCTTAATAAGCGGCTGGAAATAAAACGCCACAGCTGAGTGCTAATTCTAGCAATCATACTTATCAAGACCAGTAAATCGTGTACTATAATACGGCCTGTACGTGCATGTAGGTAATCGGCACCTAGTATGCAGCCCCAAACTATATCTGGCAAATAATAAACTAATGCTCTAAGGAAACGTTATCAGATAAAAGCCGTTGTTCTATCATGCCTTTATGCCGCAACGTAGTGACATTTTCTGTTTTCGGGCTAACGTTAGACTTACTACCGTATTTAACGCTAGCTTGGAATTTAGAGAACATAGCCGGCTGTAAGAGCTACTTACAATGGAAACTTAGTATTTCCTATAACTGTATCAATAGCTGAGTAAGGGGTTAGTGGCACCCTAAATGCTAGAATTTCTGAAGCCATCGCCCGAAAATTAAACCGTCTCAAACTCTGCATAACTCACAAGCCGGCGTCCACCCCGAGGGCAACCCAGTTTCGCGTTAAAGAACACATACCGAAAGAGCAACAAACCAATTCGTGTGATAATTGCCCCTGCGTCTACATTGGTCATACAGGTCGAAAACTCATGACCGGTATAAGTGAATACAAGGTGGCCATCCAAAGACGTAATCCATTCTCTCATGTTCCTGCACGCCATTGATTGTGACCACCGCTTAAATTGGGACTGAACTGAAGGACTTGCCCCGACTAACACAAGAAAAGCATGAGCATTCCCCCAGCGGACTCTGGGGTGTTTCTAGGTGGTCCTTTTGAAGGACAGAAAATGTGTCGTCTAAATGTCGTACCCATAAAATGGGGTTAACAAATAGGCCAGCTGTCAATTCCAACTTCTGCATTGTCACTTCGGCAGGTAAGCCAGATATGGGTGACCCTATCGTAGCTCCTTTTAATTTTGATACTATTGGTGATCGAACGAAACAAAGTTTCGTAAGTTCCAAAAAACGCAGCTTCAGGAACGCTCGTTTTATTTGCCTTTAGGACTTCATCTCCGTATCGCCTTGCTAAAGCTAATGGCATGGATTTTAACCAAGAAACAACATCAAGGGAGAGCGTTGTCTCGTCAGCCAAGCTTATGAATTTCCTCAGTTCCTTTATAAACTCTACAGAGCTGTAAAGGAAGGTTCTAAAATCCTTCGCAAGTGAATGGAATTAACATAAAAGCCACTTAGATAATTTGTATTTTGGTGCACCGATTAATGGTACTATCGGTCGCAGGGAAACTTTGGGTTTATCAACTTTGCGCAATCCATAGATCTTGGCGATGGTTGCTTCAGATTGTCCTATAGATTTTCGCTCAACTGATAGGCCTCGGTCCAGAGACCTTATCAAGATTTCTTCTATGGACAATGTGCTGAAGTGCCGCCTTACAGGTACGAAACGATTGTCAGGAGATATTGCAAAATAACTACCAACAACCATAGTTATTTACCGGCTTTGTAGTAACAGTAACGAGAGCTCGCTTGTGCGTCTTATCAGCAGATAGCGCCATGTCACAATATTGTGACGTGGGCGCCCACAGAGCGCGCCCACGCGCTAACGAAAATTGATCAGCCAATCAAGTATCGATTACGTAAGTATCCCAACCAATGACAATTAAGCACGCGTGAAGCGCGGTTTGCGTAGTACGCTAACGCGCGCAATGCTATAAGGGTAGGGGCTTTTCCTTGGTTCGTCTTCAAAATAACAAGTTTGGGAGCACTTACACATCCGATTTCATAGAAAAGATCTTGGCGAACGTGGCCTCCGGCGACATCCACTTGAGTGGCAGCCGACCCTGTGCGAGAAAAAGCGAAAGGCTAATTAAAGGAAAGAAACGAAGAAAAATCGTTCTCAATCAGGCAGCCAGGATTTAAGTAACGTGTGGTCAGATTCAATCTCACGCTTAAAAACGTCAAAATTGTTGATGTGCACATCACAGCATCCGGATAAAATTCCTCTTCTACCCAAATTATTGGGTATACCGAGAAACCAGGGAACGAACCATTAGGGACAACGAAAACTACGGCTTCCTTGACACCGTGAGAGGCTGTTCTGCAAATCACATTAACTAGCCGAAGAGCCTGTTACTACGTGGGATAGGATAAATTAGAATTGCAGTCGGTGAATTCTGCGCAAGATTTCCAAATAATTGCAGTCCTCTCACAGCCCGACTGGTTAATAGAATGCGCGTCTCTGGATTCTAGTCAATCTTATGAGGGAATGGCCAATCAAAATTTTGCCGTGGGTTATGCACACCACGGCAAAAATACTGCAGACCGAATGGGGAAATCAGCTAATCCATGCCGAAATGGATCAAAAACGGTGCAATTATTGAACAAAAGAAAATCTTGTTAAGAAGACGAAATCACGATATGTGGAACGACAGTTCTATTCTGACCAGCCTGCATGCTTGTAGAGGAGCTGGGCCCTGGTTTCTGGTCACGGGCACGGATGGTCACACTTGCGTAGGAGACACGACAAGATAGCGTGAGAAGGGACGTGGCGTGGAACTGGACCAATCACAAATTGCCGCCCTCTCCCCTACCGACCCCATTTACGCGTAGCATGCTGGTTTCTCATTTACTATGACGATGGCTTCTCGTGTGTAGCCGAAAGCTCAGAATAAAACTATAGTTTCAGAGATTGCGACTTCCTCTTCTTTATAACAAGAACCTGGGGCACGAATATTAGCTTCTATACCATGAGACACAAGCAGATCTAAGAGATCACCCATAATATCCAATATCACAGAACAAAACCTCCTGTTCTAGTGTCTTGTGCTACAAAGGAACACTAATATATCCAAGAACATTTACAAATAAATATCTTCAGGAACCAGAAAATCCCACCTTGACTCAAGTAACATAGGGTGAGGGCGATTCTCTGTTGTTTGTTTTTTGAAAACAAAGTAAACATTCAGCTTTAAAAGAATATTTGCAAATTTCCGACGTTTTCTCGACAAAAAGCAATAATAAACTTAGTTGACCAGTTTTTTACTCTAGTTACAGAGAGGTTTTGAACCATAAAAAATATGTATATTTTACCGCAAGCCTTGCACGGAGGACCTGTTAGACCTGATTTAAATCGATATTAATGTTGACTGTGCACAACGAGGAACGAGTAAATGCCTCTGCACAAAACTGCATAAACATCAACTTGCGAGGACAGACTGTAACTAGTATGCGGTCATATGGAATGGGAGCAGCATGCTTTCCGCTTCGGGAACGCCAAATTCTTCAGCTTATCCAAAGACAAGGTGGCCAGACTGGTGCTCCTAAGAAGGAGATGCGATCACTAGAACAAGAGTTTTACTTTCCTGACGTTTCGGATTCCGTCGGGAATCCTTAATCCTAGGTAATGGTATCATAGTCGTAGTCATGCGCAGATAGGATTGAAACATGTACAGGTTGCACGGTAAAGTACAGCACCAGATGTCATCCCGCCTGACGGCACATCGACCACGCGACGCTTTCCCCAAGGTCGAACGTAAGGCACTTAAAGAACTCGGAGCCGACAGTGACCTCGTTATCGTGCCGGCAGACAAGGGGCTGTCCACTCTGGTATTAGACAGGGCAGACTACATTCACAAACCTCAAACTCTGTTCGCCGATCGACAGTCCTCCGTCCCATGCAAATCCAACCCCATAAAAACGCTGACACGCGAGATCAACACAATGCTGTTCGCAATGGAGAACTCAGATGCAATTACGCTAATTGGCCGACGCATGGCGAGAGCGCAATAAACAGTCCTGACCCGCTTCTATGGTCTCCCCAAGGTAAACAAAGAGGGCATACCCCTCAGGCCCATGGTATCTCTCAAAGGAACTCCGACCAAAGGACTGGCAAAGTGGCTGTTCCGTTGCCCCGAATTCTTGACTGCTTATTCAGACACAATAGTCAGGTCCTCAACACGATTTTTGGAGAAAAGTAAAGGAGTAAGCCAAAAGATGTCATGGTATTTTTTGAGGTCACTTCCATTTTTACTTCTATTCCACAGGACCCCGCAGTCGGGACTAGCCAATTACTCCTGTGTAATAATACGATTAAATGGAGAATCGTCTCGGGCATGCCCAAATCCTCCAGCTCCTAAAGTTCTGCCTCAAGGCGTACTTCGCCTTCAACGGAACTACCTACGAGCAGGTGAAGAGTACGCCCATGGGTTCGCCCAATTCCAGACTCATAGCAGAGGCGGTCCTGCAACGGTTGGAGACGCTGGTTTTCCGACACCAAAAACGGAGTCTACGGGCTCGGGGTGTGGACGACACCTTCGCCGTTTTTGAGCGGGATCAGGTTTTTGGCATTCAAAGAACGTCTAAACGCCGTCTTCCCGGACATTCAGTTTACGATGAAGGAAAAATTAAAACAGCAGGTGGCCTTCCTGGATGTCCTCGTTTGCTGCAAAGACGGTGGTGGCTTTAAAACTAAAGTTTTCAGGAAAACAACCAACTCTACGCAAGTCCTGAACTAAAACAGCAACCGCCCGATCGGTCACACACGTAGCTGCGTAAGAGCACTATAACGGCGTGTTGAGACGCAAGAACCTGGGGCACGCACGCACCATGAAAGGCTAAGGCGCATATATAGAAAGGAATACGCGCGAAGTAGCGCCGGGATGGCATGTCCAGCATTCCCCTCTATGTGTAAGTAAAAAGACGCAATTTCTGGAACCTCGATCGTACATTCAAAACGTGTCAGAAGCAACCGACCATATCGCTGCAGAGCTCGGCGTGGGTGTTGCCATCGCCCGACAGCTACCATGCGTGCACGAGTCATGCAAATTAAACACCCACTGGATGTAGGTGAGCAATTCGGCGTCATTTATAAGGTGCCATGTCGCGACTAATCTTGCGATTATACAGGGCAGACCGGGCTACGACTTAGCTCGCAAATAACGGAGCGCAAACGGGCAGTGCAGCACGAATTCGACTTTTCGAACACACGAATAATGGCGCGGCTTTCGAATTTGAGCCACCCATTTTCGCTCTCCATTCACGTGGGAATTTACTATCATATACCATCCTCTCTAAACCTCTGCTTTGTTTGTCTGCATTTGTGATCATGAAGTCATATCTATAGTACACTGCTACCTTTTTAAATGCACGAAAACAAGTTATTTTATCTACAACATATCACTATCCCAATATTTGTCAAATGCGGCCAATCTGTCGCATATGCAATTCACCAACAACACTAACATCGACAATTCTCCGTAGGATGACAACACGAAGAAAAAAGCGTGTGAAGTAGCGCAAACGGAGAAGGTGAAAGCCGATCTGTCTGCATAGTTGATGTGTGAATGTCGTGGAAAACTTGACTTATGCGTATTACTTGACCTTTTACCGTTGTCCTTTTAAAATGACCCTTTATTTACCTTACCATCTGCTCTCCGTGAATAAAGCCATTTTTGCTGAAAATTCAGGTTTGTAAAATCCTCAATATAGCATTCTTCTTCTTCTAATAAGACGGGATGTGAACTGCTGGAGGCCTGGGTGTCAGATCCTAACCCCATAAACAGGCATGTGGCTATACCGCCCTGTTATTTTGCCATCCGTGCCCGTGACCAGAAACCAGGGCCCAGTTCCTCTACAAGCGTGCAGGCTGCCACGTCAAGGTCACACGTCATTACTCCAGGGACGCGCGTAGAGGATACGATAAGGTAGCATGAGAATGGACGCAGCGTGGACAGGGACCAAGCAATAATTGTCACCCCTTAGCAACCCCATTTACGCGTAGCCAACACTTGCTGTTTTCTCATGTACTCTGACGATGGCTTCCTGTGTGGAGCTGAAAGCTCGGAATAAAACTGTCATTCCAGAGATCGCATCATCCTCTTCCATCCGCTTCTATTCCTCTCTCTCTCCGGCTTCTCGATCCCAAGCAACAACCCCCCGGTCTAAACGAGTCAGTCATCTGATTCTCGGCAACTAATCATGCTAAACACGACTTGCCACGAGCACAGCACCAATTTTGCACACGAAGCGAGTTAAAACTTCTCCGAGCTGATAGGTGTGACCGATTCCACAAAGCAGAAGCAGGAACGGTCCTAGACTTTCATTTAGCGGACCAAATTGCAGAAAAAAGAGGACTTCTTTTCTTGTCTGAGACTCACGTTACGAGTCATACGGTAGTAGACCTGCACTATGCGCGTCAGTCCAAAATCAGTAATCTTCAGCACGCCGTCACTGGTCACTACTACGTTCCTCGCCGCCAGATCCCGGTGAACGATCTAAAGAAAGAATAAGGATACGGTGGTTAGTCATATCTCCTCATTGGGTGGGGAGACGAAGGGGTGAAGGGGTACGGGTGTGAAAAACTCGCAGCTCTGATATATAGAATGTAGTAACACTCTTTATTTTAATCCGCTGCTTCCGTAAAAATTACTTTAAACACAACTACAAAGAAGGGTAGGAAAGGGTTGCAAGGATCACTGTGACATTCAGCACCCGAATGTTATATTCTTGTTTTAATTGCTACTAACTTCTTGTTAGTAACTATAGTTTGCCATTTCCTCCCGCATAGTCATCTACCGATCCCCATTTGTTCTGTTAAAGTCCTCGCCAACCAACCATACCCTCAGCTGACAGACACTCTGGAAAGAAGGGATCAGCATGTCACACCGAACTGGCATAGTCTCCAAACGACGCTTCTACCGAAGTGTTTAGACATAACAACCATAAGAACCGCCTCCAATTAACCCGGCAGCACACAATAAAAAGCAATCCGTGAGTGCCCCAATCGGTCCAACAAAGAACCCGCGGCGCAATGGTTAGAATAGGCTTACCCTTTTTTTGTCGGTAACGTCATGCTGCAAACCAGTTTCGCAACTGTCCACGCCCATCCAATGACTGCCCAATCTATTCGACAGACTTTAAAGTTCAGAAAAAGGACCCAATTTCCGTATTACCCATAGAAAACGCAGTTCCCTTCAATTTCATCGTCAACACTGACAACGTCCCCCGTGTCCTCCACGGCATGGGGATGGTGCGGGGACGGTGACTTTTTCAGTTTTCAGTTTATTTGGTGAGGATAATAGGCAATGCCTTTGAAAACCCTATTTATCACGTGTACAAGCACCTATAAAATTTACTACTACTAACATAGTATTGGCAAACAGTGAGTAGAATTGTTTTTTACAATATTTGTCTGGTTTTAGAGGTCAGACTTGGAGGGAGGAGATTAGCATTGCTTTTTTCAATATGTCTGGTTTTTAGAGTTCAGACTTGGAGAGAGGAGGGGACGCATGTAATTATCCAAGCGTTGTCTGTACATCTGAAGGGAAGTGGCCTCCATGACTGACTGTGGAAGGTTGTTCCACTGTTGTATGACAAGTTGCATGCAGAATTCAGAGCGGAAGTTTAGCTTGGACATTTTCGTGCGCAGCTTCATTGTGTGCCCACGGAGATGAGGCGAGAGGTGCCACTGAAACATGCCTTCAAAGCGTAATCCTTTCTCAAGACCTTTTATTATCTTGTAAACTAGGATAAGATCCCCTCTTTGTTGCCTGTAATGCAGAGGGAATAAATTTAGGCATGCCAGTCTATCTATGTAAGTGTAGATCCTTAGACCTCTTACTAGCTTTGTTGCCCAACGCTGCACTTTCTCCAGACATGCTGTGTCCTTTGCTAGCCATGGCCGCCACGCCTGTATGCCATACTCTAGGTGTGGTCGAACGAATGTGCCGTACACTCTGCCAAAGAGATCTTCATCGAAGGCTAGAAACGCCCTTTTGATAGCGTGCAGCACTCCCGTGGCTTTATTTGCAGCTTTGACAGATTGTAATGAGGGCTTCAGATTACTCTGTTTCCAAATGCCGAGGTCTTTTTGCGTAGATGCTACGGGAATTTGGATGTTTTTCACGTGAAATGTTCTGCTGCTGCGGAGGATAGGGTAGTTTGTTGGACGCAGGTGGAGGACGGCACACTTTTGCACATTGAAATCCAGCAGCCATCTCTCGGACCACGTCTGCAGTTTGCAAAGATTATTTTGCAGAGCATCTCGGTCGCTTGGGCGCTTAATGACCTGCCAGAGCTTAACGTCATGGGCGAACATGATTTTACCGCAGTCCAGTTCTTGAAGGCTGTCATTTACATAGATAATGAAGAGTAGAGGACCGAGAACGGAGCCTTGAGGAACCCCACTAACTACGTCAACCCTGTCCAATTTATCTTCCCCGATGCAAACGCGTTGTTTTCGACTGACTAAAAATGACCTGATCCAGTCCAAAATTTTCCCCTTGATACCAAGAACGCTCAGTTTATGTAAAAAGCGTTGATGAGGCACGCTGTCAAAGGCTTTGCGGAAATCGATGTATACTACGTCCACTTCGAAGCCCTCTTCTAAAGCACCTGTCCAGGCCTCAAGTGAAGTCACTAAAGTTGAAAGGCAGGAGCGCCCTTGCTGAAAGCCATTTGGAAATTTTTTATGATGTCACTTTCATCGCAAAATCTTAGTATGGCCTGCTTGACAAGGACCTCCATCATTTTGCAGGAAAGGCAAGTCAAGCTTATAGTCCGAAAGCTGTTTGCAGACATCTTGCTACCTCTCTTATATAACGGTACGATGTTGGCCGTCTTCCACTGCAAAGGCAAGTCCCCTGTTCTCATGGAAAGCTCGAACAGAATTGAAAGAGGCAGCGATATTTTGGTCGACAGTTCTTTAAGTATCAGCCCAGGGATCCCATCTGGTCCGGGAGACTTGTCTGGTTTGATGTGAATGAGGACATGTTTTACGTCTGCGACAGAAAAGGTAACGGTTTCAATAGCGGCTGTACCTTCGCCCACTTCTACTCCCGAATTGTCATCGGGGGATTCTATCATAAACGCCGATCTGAAAAACTCTGACAGTTACTCTTATTTCCGCGGTCCTTCCGTTACTACGTTCCCGAGGTTAGCCCATAGAGCTGCAATGTCGTCCCGGTGCTTCCTTTGACTGCGGATGTATCCATAAAACTTCTTTGGACATATTGTGGCTTGCGTTGTAAGTTTAGGCTCAAAGGCAGCTCTAGAATTTCTTATTTCCTTACGGCATATATTTCGTTGCGCTTTATATTCGGCAAGTGGTGTTGAATCTTGAAGATGCTCGTACTTTTTCCACAACCTTTGTTTCTTCTTCATGGCCCTTTTTATCGGCTGGTTGACATATGAGGTCTGGCAATGATCTTATTAATTTCATTTGGCAATGGACTTCAATTAAGCGCTCTACAGTCTCTTGGATATTCTGCCATAATTCATTTGTATCGTTCGTACTGGGTAGCAGTTTTCTGCGGAAGCGGCACGTTTCATTTCTTCAAATTTGGCTTTCCAAATATTTCTGCGCCTCTTTATTTGCGATTTTAGAGACACTAGGTAACACACGTAGGTAAAAGCAACGTAGTCGCTTAACCCAAGTGGCGGTTGTGAGTTAAATTCCCTTATGATCCCCTTTTCTTTACTAAAAACGAGATCTAGACAGTTTGATCGCTGGCTTTCTTGCAGTCGGGTTGTGAAGTCTATGTGTTGAATGAGATATTCATCCAAAGAAAATTGAAGTAGTTGATAATTGAAAGGTGCTGCTGCGGCCTTTACTCCAGGCCTCATCCAATCGATGCCAGGAGCGTTGAAATCATCCAGGAGTAATAGGTTTTCCTGTTTACAGATAACTGTCAGTAAACTTAGCAGTTCTACGTCGTCACTTTTGCTGGAGCTAGGATACCGATAAACAACGCATATATTGAGTGCCGGATGATGCCTAATCTTAATTTTGCATGAAATTATTTCATATCGTCGTAGGGCTATGTCTGCGATTTACCTCTGACAACAGGAAATTTCATAACCTACATAAAGTGCCACGCCTCTGCCCCTACGTTGAGATCTGTTGCAGCGGAACATTTGATAGCCTTTGATGCTGACTTCGCTGATCCCTATTGCCTTGGTCAGCCAAGCAATTATATGCGGTTTCTGCTCAGGTGCTATTATTTTAAGCTCGTCAACTTTATTGAAGAGACTCTGACAATTGGTATAATAGATCTCGAGGCAGCGGCCACTATTTCCTGTGGTATCTTCTAGAACCAGCCGGTTGACCTTGGTTAAGTTTTCCGCCTGACTACTTCCGGCCAAAGAAAATTTATTTAAATGTGAACTATTTCTCCTCCTCTTATTTGTAGGCCGGTTTCACCTTTGTTCTTTCGATCGCTTTTCAAAAGTCGTATTTTCCTGAGTTCCTTTGGTTCATAATCCGGCTGAAAGAAAACTCCAGCATGCATGGTCCGCAGAGACAATTTTCTTTCCAGCATAAGCTGTTCCTGTGCTTCGGTATCCCAAATGACCTTTAATGGTCGTGGCCGAGAGCTTGAACCATTTGGCGGCTGATCCTTGCCTATTTTAAATGTTTTGTTAATTTCTACAGACTCAGTGCCCCTTAGCAGTGATTAAGCGTACTGCCAAACGAGACCTCGATCGTGCTCCACCCAGCAATGGTACCTACTGATTCTCGTGCACGCCGTATCACTATATGCTGCTTACGGTTGGCTCGAGCTTGGGCCGTGGTCACATCGCACTGAAGCAGGGTAGCAGCAAGGGTTTCGGAGTCCAGATCTGTGAACGATTCTATGGACATTTTGCTAGTAGCATTTTCTTCTAAGTTACCGCTTACCCTCTGTTCCAATTCAACTTCTTTTTTCTTCAAAAGTCTCCTCTTGGAGTGGTTGTCTTGCTTTTTGTTCAGATGGCGTGCTCCAGGTGCTGTCTCGCGATAAAACTGAGGGCTTTTGTTGGTCTTTAGCAGGCCACTCTTCAGCCGCCTTCTGCTGGCGTATGCATCTGCGTTTGGCCCTGCTGGACTCGTGGTTCCCTGGTTTATCAACCACTGACCTGTCCTCTGCATGCGCCGCATCCGGTAATGTTATCTTATTGCGCTTTATGAGCACTGCTAATATCTCCGCGTAAAATTTACGGCTACCCTCTAAACGCATTACGCGCGTGGCTAGGTTAAGACATATATCGCAATCTGCACGCGCAGACTTATTTGGCTGGGTGGTGTTCGGTTCTAAGAGGGTTGGTGAAAGAAGATGCGTTTTTGCATAGTGGGTGGTCTGGGATTTTGTACGCGTTATTGAAAGCGCTTCGGCTATTTCTGGGAGTAACTTTTCAAAGGTTGTAAGAGGCAGCTTACATAAGTTAATCTGATATCACCCGTAAGAGTATATGTTAGCTACTTGGCCTTCAGGTGGTGAAGTCGGTAGAGCGTCCGACATTATAAAATGAGGTCGGGGGTTCAAATCCAGCCGTCGACGAACATTTTTTTATCAGCTAGCAGCGATGGATCGTGCACGTAAGCGTTATCCATGCTATTGGAAACTATATGAGAGTGCATAAATTCAAAGTCCGCAGTCAACCAGCCGTGCTAATATAGATAGCGAAAAGGTTTGCTTGTGCAATTAATTTCAACTGTCAAAATTTGTAATGTGAACGACTCAGCCTTTGTTGTAAGGAGTTCTTTGCACTGTAACAATCAGATTCAGAAGCAGCGATGTTGTTCTTAGGAGCGAGTGAACTTCCAGACTTGTGCTGATCGTAGGGATAACTTCCAGAGCGTGGTATAATCCGCGTTCCAGTTAGATTGTTCAAGCGAAGGATTCGTCCCACTCAGAAAGGATATTTCCAAAGGGCAGATGATACGCAGTCCAGTTAGATTGTGAAAGCTACGGCTTCGTCTCACTCGGAAAGGATATTTCCAAAGGGCAGATAACACGCAGTTCCTTCGTCAGTTTTTATAGCCAGATGTGTCTTCTACACGAAGGTAGAGACTAAAAACCTCGTGAGCGCAAAGAGCTTAATTTCGAAACAAATTTCAAATTTCCCACGGACATTTACCGCACTCTTTCCTCCCCAACTCGCTTGGCAACCGTGTTTATCAAGCCTGACTCACTGATTGGGATGCCCGTACAGACCAAGGGTGGCTGGCATGGCGCAAACTTTTACCTACAGTAGTCGCGAAAGATCACACAACATGTCGACATATGCGAAAGATTGATGCTTTTTCGCCAATCGGCGTTGACTCAGGTTATGATACTGATTATCGTATAGTCTGTTCTGAAGTAATTCTAGTCATTATAGGACACCTGGCAAAAGGTATACATTGTAAAAACTGGCTACTTAAGTAGTATGTCTTTTTATCATTTATTTTGACTGCCCCTGTAAATTCAAATATAGGTTATGGCAAAAGTGCACGAAAAAAATATGTATTGGACTAGTTTGATAGCAAATTACGCCATCTTTAAATTTCGAAATTTCAAGAAAGTGTATCTTTCGGTTTTAAAAAAAGTTGCTTATTATGAGCTTTTTTACAATTGAGGTATTTATTCATAATACATCGTATCCGTCAATTTATTAATACTGCCTTAACTGCATAAAATATGTTCCACATCTATTTCAATATTTTATGACAACTATGTGACTTCTTCCTCAGACTGTAGGCGAAAACGTACTTTTCCTTAAATAGGATGCATAAACAGTAGTCGCCGGCTATTCAGCCCACGGTTAATGGGCCCAGCCGCTTATTAAGCCCAAATCAGCTTGGGACGGAATTTTACATAGCAAAATCCGCCGGTTAATAAGCCCAGTCGCCGGCTTCAAAGTCCAGTTTTCCAACAGGATAGAGTGAGATTCTCACCTCTCTACACTCTGCAACGCGGTCTACAGGCATCAGATTTCACAAAATTCAACGATTTCTGATGCCTGGAGGTCATCAAAGAGCACTTGAGTGAAGTTTCCTCCAAAAAAACTGACATTAGACCGCTTTTTTAAACGTGTCGCAAATCCTTTTTTGTTTTTGTCAGTGCGTAACACACAGAAAAACACCATTATTTTCTTGCACATTACCAAGCTCTACACATAATACAGTACGTATGCAATGTATAATGCCTATCCTGCGTTTGCTAATCAGGAACTAGAACTCTCCGGTGAGTGCGTCCGCCGCTTATTAAGTCCAATTTGGACTGGGTTCGAGGCGGGCTTAATAGCCGGCGACTACTGTAGTGCACAGTTTTTAAACCTTGAATTCGAGTGTAGCAGTCACTAGGTTAGAAAATTATTCGGCACGTGAACAACTTTTTTTAAACCGAAAGCTTTCGTTTCTTCGAGCATAAAATTTAAAGAAGGCGTAATTTTATATCAAAAAAATGCAATAAATATTTGATTCATGCACGTTTTCCATAAAATATATTTGAATTTATAAAGGCAGTCAAAAGTAAAGGATAAAAAAAGCATACCACTTAAGTAGTCGCTTTTTACAATATATGCGTTCTGCTAATGGTCAGAACGAAGCTCGTTAAAAACCCCGCATCCTGTCATGACTGAAATGACTTCAGAATAGACTACACGATAATCAGTATCATAAGTTGAGTCAATACCGATTAGCGAAAGGGTATCAATCTTTCGCATATGTCGGCATGTTGCGTGATATTCGGCGACTACTGTAAGAGTACCACCAACGCCAACGCCGTCCTCCCAACCCCCCTCCACCGCATTCGAAATCCGCAGCTCGAATAACGCCTGCCATGCCCTGATCTGGCCCCGCGTTTAAGCATCACATCTACCATGCGGCATGTTTAGGATGCAAATGTCAATTCATACAGGACCTTAGCGAAACACTCATAAATTAATATTACTATCAAATAGAGAGTAGGAGGTTTTATAGCATGCCCACCGTTAAGGGGGGGGGGGGCACGCGGATTGCACAAGCTGTCACACACTGGCTGCCTTCAACTCAGACAGGCTCACACCGAGAGGCAGTGACAGATTCAATCGACCGGGTCACAACCAATTAAAGCCGTAGAATGGAAAACCCATCAGAAGCGGAAGTCACTTCACACGTGCAAGTTGAAATGTCGCTATGAAGTCTGCCAGGTGGTCCACAAAGGCTAAGGGTTTCGCGCTTTGTCAGACATTGCATCCACAAAGATACCCAGTTTCGACAAGCCTCACCTTTCTTGCTCGTGGAAGACGCTGGGCGAGGTAAGCAGAATTATGTGGACGCACTTCAAGTCACAGCCTCACGTGGGGTGAATTACATCCTTTGCGATGATCGAACTAGCGTCACCTGTTCACACGTCAGAGGGTCGCGGCATGTCTATTAACACGACGAAACTCGCTAAACTGATCTTGGAGTCACCCTTTGGTGCAATGTTTTACCGGTTTGGGACGCCGTTGTCCAGCGTGACTGCCGAGGCATTATTAAAACGACTAGAGGCACTGGCTTCAGAGCACTATCGACCACGATTGTGGATCCGGTATGTTGATGACACGTTTGCCATCACTCGTCGAGACAAGATTGGGGATTTTACAGAAAATCTTCCCCGAAATCCAGTTCACGATGGAAGAAGAAAAAGACTGACAGTTGCCGTGCCTCGGCGTGCTGGTGTGCAGAAAAGACGGTGGGAACTCAAAACAACAGTTTGCAGAAAGGCGACGAATACCTCGCGTATTCTAATTGACCCCAGCAACCATCCCATCACGCACAAACGCAGCTGCTTAGGAACGCTATATCGCCACGCAGAAACCCCTTTGCAGCGAACCAGAAGACGAAAAGGCTGAGCTCAAGTATCTGCGGAAACTGTTCACGATGAATGGGTATCCAGGCAGCTACGTCGATAAATGCAGACGTGGGGCAAAAAGACGAAAACCAACGGGGCAGCTAGAACCAATACACAGGCGAGCAATAACGTATATTGCTGGCTTATCCGAGGAATTCGCTTGACTGGTCAACGAATTCGGGATTGGCGTCGCTCACCCACTGGAAGCGACAATCCGCAGAAAACGCATGCAGTCTAAAGACCCGTCAAACAGAAATCCGGTGTTATTTACCGAATCGACTGTCTTTGCAGTTAAGCCAATTATGTTGGCGAAACCGGCAAACAAATTGCCACGAGACTGCACGAGCATTAACTCGCCGTGCGAAAGAATAACAGGCTATCTTTGATCGCCGCCAACGCATCCTCGCCAGTGCACGGCTTCGAGTTCAAACAGGTGCGAATACTAGGCCAGTCGGACGACCGAGTCTCAAGCCAACTGCAAGAAGTATGGCACTCGCACGCGGACTCTATTAATAGGCATATCGATCTCCCAGATGCCTACCTCGCGTTGTGCGAGCACTGGCAAGGCTCATGGTCACTTACGGCGGAGCGAACAATGGGAACTCAAAGTCAACCACGGCGAAGCTGACTTAAGCACGCAGTGAGCTGCAAGTTTTCATTGCTTTAAAATGGCCGCGAGTGATAGTCCGAACTGGCGGGCAAATAAAATAGTGGTCCCAGAGAACGTTCTTCCACCCTCTATTCAATAACCTGGGCCTTGCGTATTTTCGAGCATTGAGAAAGCTTAAGTGAATATTTCAGTTTAAATGAGCCACAAGTTGGGAATTGACGTCATTTTTCCGCACGGCTGCTGCTGCTGCGTGTTCGGTAATTCGTGTCTTGAGAAGTCTGCCAGTTTCGCCGACGTAGTTGCTTTGTCCACAAGTGCACTGGATCCCATAGAAGACGCCAGATGTTCCGGGCCATTGTAGTGTGTCGAATTGCGTCACTACCCTCCGATGCTCTATCTGAGGTTGGGTTCGATAGGGAATCTGAATCGTCAAAGTAATAAAGTTCCTGGTGAGACGATCGAATTTACTCATTTTCACTTAATTCCTAGGCCTCGAATTGTCGCTTATATTAGTCGCTCCTGCATCCAATGGTTTGTGACTTGGCCGACGCCCCCCGCCATGCCGTTCGGTATGCGTATTTAAATACACCGAGGAGATGACCTTAGTTACAGGTAAGAGAAAACCGTTGGGATTATTCCTAACAGGCGCCCGAGCGAACTGTCAGGTCACGTTATCGGCCGCCTCCTTACAGATAAGGAACAGAGGATACAGGCCACGCAAGCCGGCGGATAAAAGCCATGCGCGCACCCCTACGAGGTCATCCGATGCAGCCAGGACCTACGTGCACGTGAGATGGACCAATCAAGCCCCTATGCGAATAAGGGCACAATCTGATTGGTCGCTTCTATAAATCCCATTTCATAAAGTCCCCGTCAAGGGACGCAATAAAGGACTTCCTTTCCTTTACGACCTTGTTCGTTGTTCTCTCTGCTGAGCTGACACAAAGAGACTGGCGGCACTAAATAGCCTGGGAACCCATTACAAAAAAAACAACCATATGTATCGGCCCTTTACACGAGGAGAAGAAGAAACCTACCCCCTTAGAGGCCAGGTACTCCATTCCAGTAGCGACCTGCCTACAGAATTGCAGGAAAGTTTTCTCCCTCTGGGTGCTGGCTTGCAGAAAAAAGTTCCGGTTTTCTCGCAGGTAATGGAGCAGACTTCCGCGTGCTGCGTACTCCATCACCATCAACGGTCGACCTGCAAAAGATACGAGTCTATTCTATTCTGGGTTTCAAGGATCAATCTTGAAGAAAATATGAGAAGTGCTGGCATTCAACGAACCAACTTTTATAGCTCGAACCCCAAGCCGTAGGACCTAATAAGTCAGTTCCGAGCAATCGAGCATAGTGCACCGCATCGGGTGCCTAACCTGGACTGTCAATTACACAAGTCAGACGAAACGCACGCGAGGTTTATGCGTACGTGAGCATAAGCCGACTCTGCGACCGAGTGACGAATTATGACAAGCGGCGGCTCAATACAAGCCATGAATCAACTGAAGCCCGAGTCCCCGATGAGAACTCCAGTAATGGATATATCTATCGACGCACAGAGCCTGCACAATCCTTTGCAAACTGACCTTAATTATGGTTGATTGGCTTCTCACCCCTAAAACCTTTACTTCCTTTCTTTAAGATGAAATCCGGTCAGAGTTCGAAAGGTCATCCCTAATAAAGAGTTCGTCTCGGTGTTCGAAGAGCCTTAGCTGTGATAACTGAGGTCCAAGTTGACTACCTAAAGCATCCTACAACTGTTTACGACAACTAATGCAAATACAATAAAGTGTGCTGGATTGCAAAAGTTGTGAGGATTCTCTCTTCTGAGTGGGGAACCAAGACTAGCACAGTGCTATATGTTTGGCGAACTGTATAGTTCAGTTAACCAGAATACCAGAACGTGACGCCCGACGGACCGAATTCCACAAAATAAGCTTAGGTCAGCGTCGGCTAGTAACAGCAAAAGTGACCGTTAACGCGTTGAGCGTTGACCGTCTGGTGAGCAAAAAAGAACCTCTTGCAAGCTGGAAAGGCTCCATCAAACCCTCCGCGCTGCTAAACCAGTCTTCCCTCATGAACCCTTCCCCCTACAGTATGGGGAGTGCTCCGAGAAACAGTCCGCGATTTGAAAATGACCCGTAATCACTCGCAAACCAACATTGACTAGGGTTGCAATATTGTTTATCATGCAGTCCAATTTAAATTATTTTCAGTCGCGCTAAGATGCCAACTCTTTGATAAGCTTCTTTCTGACCGCTGCGAAATAGTTTAGTCCGTAAAAAATGGCTACTTAAATAGCATGCACTTTTGTCATTGATTTTGACTGCCATTATAAATTCAAATGTATTTTATGGAATGCATGCACGAAAAAATCCTATCTTGTACTTATTTAATGGAAAATTACGCTTTTTAAAATTTTATTCTTAAAGGAAGGGTTTCCTTCGGTTTAAAAAATTTCCTAAATCGCCGAATGATTTTGATGCCTACCGACTGCTAGAACTGGATTAAGTTTTACAAACTGAATGCTGTGTTTATTCTGTTTAAGGAAAAGTACGTTAATGCCTACGGTTTGAGGAAGTGATTGCATATCAATCATATAATTTCGTAATAGACATGGATCATGCTGTATATATCAGAGGCAGCATTAATGAATTGACGGACCCGACGTATTATGAAGGAACACCGCAAACTCGTAAAAAAATCAAATTAAGAATCTTTTTAAAACCGAAGTAAACCCTTCTTTTAAGAGTAAAATTCAAAGAAGGCGTTATTTGCTATCAAATAAGGACAAAAGAGGATTTTTGCGTGCACGCTTTCCATAA
Organism: Ligula intestinalis; assembly: GCA_036362985.1. Taxonomy (NCBI): domain Eukaryota; kingdom Metazoa; phylum Platyhelminthes; class Cestoda; order Diphyllobothriidea; family Diphyllobothriidae; genus Ligula; species Ligula intestinalis. The sequence continues at coordinate 5,250,784 of JAYGXS010000009.1, forward strand.
AATACATTTGAATTTATTAAGACAGTCAAAATCAATGATAAAAATGGATACTATTTAAGTAGCCATTTTTTATTGAATCAACTTTTTGCATCGGTCAGAAAGAAGATTATCACAGATTCGGCTTCTAGCGTGACTGAAAAAATTGAAATCGAACTGCATGATAAACAGTATTGCAGCCCTAGTCAATGTTGTTTGCGAGTATTTTTCAAATTTCGGAATTTTGCTTGCAGTATTCGCTAAACTGTACTCCCATGACTCACTTGTATAATGCGAACCTTGAGAAGAAAACGATTCGAGTACTGGAACAATCTTTTCATTCGCCTGGCGTTTCGACATCCGATGTCGCGGATTCATCATCAGAAACATTAGCAGAAAACAGTAACAGAAACGGGTCTGCTACTGTTTTTTTTTCTGCTAAGGCGAATCTTATTGACGGCATGTTTAACTTGTACTCCCCCCCCCCCGTTCCCATGTATCGGAAGCTCATCTATGCTCAGCACAATTGGTCTTCTGCATTCTCTGGTGGGAATCTTTGCAACTTTAGAGCAAATATTTGCATAAAATTTTGGTCTGCGCCTGCAAATCCCAGCAGTTCCAATCTAAAGGCGATACGGTCGGTGATTTTAAACAGCGAGAAAGTTACATGGGGGGGGTGTACCGTGTTGCGTGCTAGTCGCATACAGCTGGACGACGTTCGGGTGGCTTCCAATGTACTTCATGATCTGTATCTCCTGTACAAAGTCCTCCACTTCAGAGTCTGGTAGGCCATCTGCGAAGAGAAAGGAGGACGAGGAGAGGGTAGTGGTCAGAAAAACTTGAAACAGGGGAAGGATTGACTTAGTTTGGATGACATAGAGCATCAAACCAACCCTTGAGTGTCTTGACTGCGGCCTCGATGCCTCCTACGACATCAGGGCCTCTTGGCAGGCCCCTCAGTCGGGCTCTGAACACTGCCCCAAAGGCGCCCTCACCAAGACGTTCACATATACGAATTCTTTTCGCTGGGATCTCAAACTCCGGGTCCATAGGCAGCATGTAGACGGTAGCATTCGGGAGGTTATCAATCCTACTTCCAGAAGAACCTGTAAAGACAGAAGGCAAAAAGTGGCAACTTTTTCGTTTTCTGATAAAACTTTTCGGCAAGAACGGGAAAAGACCGATTAGGTAGAACCACCACTCCTCAAACCGAGAAAAAAGCTCTCCTATAAGGTGGGGATAGTGGTAAGCAGAAAACGTGTCAACTAGAGAAAATGCAGCGAAATAAATTGGAATACTACAAAGAGAGCAAATAGCAAGACGTTTTCTTTTAAAGGGCCAATTCTGTTTACGAAACAGGACTCATTTTGACAAAAGAAGCGTTGTGACCTGGCAACTAACATAAGCTAAAAATGTCTAGCAAATCGCTAGCGACTGACATAAAAAGCTCTAACTAGCGCTTACCCCTAGAAAAAAGAGCACGGTTCTCACTTTTGTAATTAAGACTGTCGTGCACCCCAATTCTAATCATGGACCTCCACTCCGAACCCATACCGGACGATTTGGAAATTTGAACAAAAATACGGTTTTCTTATCACGGAGATGATTTTGTACAAATTAGTTTCAGCTTATATGTGATTTAGAAACGGAACGTCACGAAAATAAACAGATTACACAAAATCTTCTTATATATTCGGCCACTCTTTGGTGCATCGGCAATCTTATATCAGGACTCTCGAGTAATCAAGTACCGTGAAAACCGCCCCTTTGGCCCAGAAGCGCGCGATTAAGGCTTCTCTACAGAATTGGAACCGTCAGGCAAAACAACCTATTGTTACAGTGATCGCATATTCTGCTTCTGAAGAGTGCGCCGTTTTTATTTGTGTTAGGGTGGCCGAGCACGTCACCCACACGTCAGACAGAACGCGGTCACGTGAGGCAAGTCCGACGCATACACAACGGGCCATGTCGCGCGACCTTCAAAGGGTGGACATTATGACAGGACAAAGAAGGCATGTGGAGTCAGACTGCCCTAGGAGCCGGACTGCTGCTGTCAGTGAGGCAACACGAGGACAGACGCACAGATGTGCGTAAACGAGCGTGCGCACTTGGAGAGCCAATGGGGAGCAACGACGACTGCCCCTTAAATAGCGAGGCTGCCAGCACAACGGAGACTCTACTGTTGGACACGCTGCGACGACACGACACTGCTACCGAAGCGAGACCGACCACAGAAGGCCGACTGTTGGACACACGGACCAGTATTGAGGTACTTGTACAAGTGACAGTAAAGTACCATCAGTTATTCTATCCTGTCTTCTCTTCCTAACACGTACTGGGGGAACATAACCGGTGTTGACACAGGAACACACGCGGTTACAACAATTTTCAACCGAAATCTTATCCGCACGTCTCAGAAATATCAAAAAACGGTCAACGCTCCCCATTTTCACCTTGATGTTGCATTGGAAAAAGGCAACTTACGCAGATATTCCTCAGCAGAATACGCAATTAGCGCTGTTTTTAAGAAAACCAGAAAAAAACCGGCACTCTTGCGTGATTAAAATATCTCGAGATGTCGCTGCACGATATTTGTAATTTCGTCCAATGAATTAGATATTTCAGAACCTGCATTCCGTGAGATTTCGAGTCGTAAGGAACAGCTTTACTGGCCTAAAGTGGTCCCATAATTGCTTCCGCAAGGGTCACGTACAGCAGCTTGTCGCGTCGGTGAGGATTTGTGTGAAGCTTTGGCTTACGCGCGGCGAGTCGAAAACGAGCGTGCGAGGCTTGGCGAACGAAGGCAGTGCAGTTGCGCTGAGCGGCAGACCCCTACAAGAGAATTAACCGTAAGAAAGGATTAATGTTCGGTTTTGTTCCGGCCTTTCCTTCATCACGTACCTCATAGTCACCCGCTCTTTATAATCGGTCCCGCATTACGCGTTGAAGTTTTGTCTTACCGTCCTTGGCGTAGGCGTTGCAGTATACGACATACTGCCAACACAGTGTGTTCGACCACCGTAATCGGTGGCATCCACCATTTGCCCGAGAGCAGCGACGGTGACTGTGGCCAGGTATAGTGAAAGAAGACGAGCCGCCATCTTCCCCATTCTAAACCTTCATCCGCTTTAAACTGGTGATGAACGAGCAGGAATCAGGCTTAGATCGCGTTTTACAGATGCAGCCAGAAACACCGCCTAACTTAATCTTTAGTGACAGTAGACTTTGTGCGGGCACTACTGTACTTTCTACCCTCACTCACCTTTAGTAGATGTCTAGCCTGCTTCTAAAAAACTAGGGCTCGTACTGCTACTACCACTACTGCTATTTCTGATACTACTTCTAGGGTGCAGTTGTTAGGGCAGCTGAACACGTGAGCCACCACCCTTTCCATTCATCCATTCAGACAGACAGACACCCCGAGGTAACATCGGACAAACGCGCGCGAACAGAGGTAAGCGCACAGACACAAAGTGCTGTGACCACGGGCAAGAATGCCGCCGAATTATGCATGTCCTTGAGAGGTCAACCAGCATCCGATGGCTATCCAGAGGGACCAATAAGAAGGGACAAACCGGGCACGGACCGATTGCCTTTAAATGCGAGAGTGGACACGGGGGGTGGGACTTTCTGCAGACGAGAACGCCGTGACGCAACGACAGACGACTTGCTACCGAACACAGTCCAAGTCGACTGGCACGTGCAGAGTTGATGTGTGCGCAGGAATTGTTACAGTAAACTATTCTGGGTTATCCTGCCTGCCTTCCAACTCATACGTACAGCTGGGGGACACAAGAGCAGTTGAGTAATATTTTTACTGCTACTATTTCACACTGTATTGTAAGTCAGAAGTGACGCTGGTTAAGGTCAGCACAGGTTTCATATCCCCTCAATCTCAACGAGAAGTCTCGCAGCACAAGCGGTAGCTGAAAGCCCTGGTGCTACAGGGACCCATTGGCCCGAGAGCAGGGACGGTGACTGTGGTCAGGTATTGTGAAAGTAGACGCGGCGCCATTTACCTCACGCTAAAACCTCTCAACTGCATAAAACGGTGACAAGACAAAGTTGATATGACTGAGCAGGGAGAAAGCGTAGGCGCAGCTGAAAAACACCGCCTAACTTAGAATTAAGTGACAGTAGACTTAGCGCGGGTACTACTGCACTGTCTGCCCTCACTCACCTATAGTAGGCGTCTAGCCAGACTTTAGTCAGCCAAGACTGGTACTGCAACTAACTGTTTTGTATGTCAGAAGTGATGCTGATTAAAGTCAACACTGGGCTCATATTCCTCCAATCTCTACAAGAACTGTTTTAGTACTGATGCTAGCACTGACGCCACCATTTGTCAGAGGTGACGCTGACTAAGCCAAAGCTAGGGCTCATATCCCCTCCGTCTGAACAAGGAATGTGAATCTGGGTTTAACTATTTCGGGTAAGTACATACTTGGCGTTATGAGCAAGGCTGCGTTTGTCATGGTTTCCGCACTCTCAACTCGATCCATCCAGCTGTACGAACTAAGATGATGCCTACGCTAGAAGTGATAATTCTAGTAATCATGCTTACTTAGGCTAGTACTTAGTATACTAATAAGTACTGCCTGTGCAGGCTTTTTAAGGAATCGCGCCCAGTATGCACTCCCAATCTGTGTGAAGTAATAGTGATTACCATTTGGATAATAATAGAGCGTGCTACAGTGGACCCCCACGGTCTGACAGTTCGACGGTCGGTTTCGACGAGGTCCACCGTGTGTTACACAGCAGGGGGGGGGGCAGGACGGTGACTGGCGCGTGAAGTAGTTTTAAGTGATAGCAGACTTTCGCTGCCTCTACCGCACGCCTCCCCCCCCTTCCTGACAAGGCAGAGTCAAGAAGACCGAAGGGGGGATCGGGCACAGCTGGTTGGGACGGCGTGGGCCTACACCTCTACGCGTATCACCGCGCGCTCCGCCCCCATGTTCGGTATTTGGATAAGGATTCCTTGTGGGGTCTTCAAAAGAACTTCGTGTATTATAACCGCCTACTTAAACAATTAAGTAGGCTGAATCACCCTCAATCTCTCGGGTTTCTGAACGCTGGCGATCGGCCCAGTAGGGATTGGATGATGGCACTGAACTACAGAGAGATCCTTCAAAGCCCACCACATTCATTAACAACGTAAGTCAGCATATTAAGCAAAATGAAATTCTAAATTAACAACGGGAATAATCGCTTGCATACAAAATTCGAGCCCTTTATTCTAGTTGAGGTTAGTGTTTTTACCGGAAAATTTACCCCGACGACCCTGACCGAGGTTAGGGCACACTATCCCGACATGCACGCGCTCGCCGTTGGTCCGGGGGGGTCACCGATGATATTAGGGCCTATTTCAGTGTCCTCGCCCGAGGTTTGTGTACGTGCCACAACTTACCCTTGTAATTTTTATTTTATTTTACAGGACTATTGTGATCTAATTTGTTCCTTGACATGCCCCAACCATCCTCTCTCCTAAGATCAGGTGCCCGTGAGACTGAGGTGCGCGCTTCACGCGATACCCAGGCGGCCCCACGACGAACTCCTATCTGTATTTGTTATGGGAGCGCAACCCGAATAAGGCCTACCGTGCCCTCGTCCAACGCATCTACTACGCGGCCCGTTCGGGGGGCGCACACTCTCCCCACATGACAGTTTAACCATCGATTTCTATTATGCCCACTATATGCACCAAACAACAGGTTGTTGTGACGATAACCAGCGTGTAGGAAGTTTTAAGTGAGAGCTGACTTGCACAGCGTCTACTGCACTCTCCACTTTAAACCGGTGTCAAGACAGAGTCAAAAAGACCGAGCTGGATCGGGCGTAGGCCGTGACTCTAATGCAGGCCACAAAACTGCGCGTGATTTAATTTTAAGTGATAGAAGACTTTGCTCAGCATCTACCGCACACAGTCCCACAACTGCTCCCCCCCCCTCCCACACACACACACGCATAAAGACACAGAACCTACTCTTCTTTAACTCGACCATAGAGATGTAGTCCACATCACCCCCTTCAGCAGTCTCCCTACGCTCAGGACGACTGTCTGGGGCGGCGTTGACGATATCAACATCACCACCACCGCCTTGGAAGTCTGCGGCCCACGCCGGTTGCCGGCCGCTACAACAGCTTGCAATCAGATGGAGGAGGCTGCGCATAGCAGGTCGCGTCTCTGTACAAACCACGACCTGCGGGGCCTGGTAGACGACGGTTGCGGCGCCTGTCGACTGCTGCTGCTGTGGCTGCTCCAGGCGCCCCCTCGTCGGTTCGAGGATCCAAACGCGTTTGAACGTGTGTCGGGCCATCAGGCGACGCCGCCAGCAGAAGAAGGCAGTCGCCGTGCAGGCTAGCAGTATCGCTGCAGCCGCCCACGCGTAGAGAGAGCCTAAATACAAGAAGTCAAATTAGAGTTATTATTATGAATTTAATTGGTGTTACTCACAATAAATGAGTAGCGGCTTTATGTGTGATTTTGTTCCGACTTGCAAACGCCTACTGGCTCGATGCCTGCAATTATATAAGCCATATCCTTTTGAATCTTCCTCTTCTTAGTCTTCTTCTAAGGCTTTCATCTATCTTTCCCCTAATTAAAATGAATAGGGCCAAGGTGAAGTTGAGAGGAAATGCTCCTCGAACAACTAAATCGTCGCCTACGGAGGTGGTTAGCGACCATCAGCGATGCATAATGCTCGGCGGAAGCAAGTCCAACTGAAATAGTAGGTATAACTCACCTAGCGGCAACGGTATCAGTGTGAGAAAAGCCGTGGCCCGCATAGCGTACAGGCTGAAGAGGATGGTGTGCGGTATGAGTTTGCAGATATAGAAACCCTCTCTTTCCAGGCCCATTCGGAAATGGGCAGTCACCTGGAAACCCGAGGACGGAAATGAGGTATTGACGTGCGTCACCTGTGTCGGGGAAATGAATAATCTTGATTAAATTTAAGTATCACAAAAAAGCGATAGCGCAAAACAGACCTCACTTGCTCGCCCATCCGCTCGTCCTACCCATAGGCATCACTAAGCAGGCCTCTGAGCGACCATGGCAACTGACACAACGGATTAATTGCCCGCTGAACTGCACAGCATTGAATACCTGGCGAAAGTAGCTTATGTAAGCCCACTTATATACCCCTAGTCCCATAGATTTTTCCTGCAAAACCAGTGGCTATAGAGTTTTGAGGGGTGGGGAAATAGGATAGGCAGGGAAGGAAATCGTTAGAAGTGTTAAGTGAAAAAATTAGTCGAAATTGCTTCCCGCGGCCACTGGGAGTATGTTGGTCCGCATGTAAATTGAAGGTGTGCGCGGCACTTTGCGTCACGGACTATAATAATTTAACTCCAGAACGGTAATTTGGACCTCATGTAAGTTGAAGTAGACGACCCCCTAACCACCATTTCAATTTTTCGGGAAATTCAAGTAACCTGCAATTTGATAATCGGGTTTTTTCACAATAAGTTAAAGGATAATACATGCATGTGCTAATTCGCCACTCATCAACCCGATAAAAACTATTTTCGCACGAAAACATGCAGGGTATATGGATTAGTGAGTGAGCCTACATAAGCTACTGCTGCCGTTTGTTTTAATACAAAGTGGCTCACCGATGAAGTCTTTATGTAGTGAACATCGTCCTGTCGAAGAAATACAACCCCACACCACCTCCGGAATTGAGATCTTGCAGGAAACAATGCCATCAAGCTCGGGTGACAATCTTATGTTTCAGAACAACGCTATTCCTCGCATTTCTGAGGGAGACGTCCTCATAGTCTAATTCGTAACCAAAGGAATCAAGTTGCGTCTATAATATCTTACCTAACCGACCTCCATTTCCTCAAGAATTTTGCATTATTATCGGATGCTGCTCACAATTCCAACCGAAATACTTACTGTGTTTGCCTCGAGCCCCGCTAGCACAGCCGCACAACCGCGGCTAGTAGGTAGTATTGCCGGTAAAAACAAGGGAGACTGGAATGTCAATTTTCGGGTCATTAGCCGCCGTCAGTCAGCCATACCCAGTCCCAACCGAGGCCCGGACTCGTGACATTTTTCACCACAAGTCTAACGCTCTAACCATTGAACCATGGGCTCGTTGACTTGCAGGTTTAGATCTAGAGACGTCGTCAAATATATACCCTCAAAAAACCTAAATGATTCAGGCATAACGATCTTCCGTACAGCAAATGGTTTTGCGCTAAATGTCAACGCCTGCCCCCACCCCAACCCGTTCACCTAGAATTTAGCTCAAGGTCGTCAAGGAATAATCTCCTTCCTGAGAATATTTGTTTGTCTATTTGCGAATGGACACGATAGTGTCCAATGCGTTTTCGCCCAAGACTACGATGCCAACAGGAGGCTGCTACAACAAATAAAAAGTAGATTCCCTATCTCATGAAATGTAAGCCGGAATGATCATTCGTATTTTTGTTCGGGTCGAAAACAATTACTTGAGTTGTAATATTAATTAGTTAGTGCAGCTTCATCCTAAGATATTTTATTCAGGTGTGGATATCGGCCTTTGAATGAGGTTATTTCCGTGTCGGACAGCCAAGATTGATGTTCGGCTTCCTGGTTTGATGTCCACTGCCTCAACGTCATGCACCGTCGCAACAAGCGCTTTCCGATTCACTAACCTGCACACAATTGATAGACTTCCACGCGAACAAGACACTCGAGTCTTGGTTGTCACGGCTGCCTTCGGGCCAATTAAAAACGTCACCCGTTGGCAGACGCAGCATGAACTACTATGCAGGACACCACCCGGGTAATACAACGCATCAATTGGAAGCCACTTGGAGTTGCTTGAAAAATATATACCTATTCATAAGACGGCCGTCTATGGGAGACACAACAAGTGAACTGGTAAGGCGACGTCTGAGGACAGCATTTACGAGTGCCTTCCCGGCGGCAAACTTACGCGTGCTCTTCACTAACTCTCCCCTCCTACGAATGGGAGGTAAATAACGACTACCGTTTCAGGCCAAATCGATGAGCATCTATTATTTCACCTTTTCCTATAGAGCGGGATATATTGGCCGAACAACGCGACCTCTGGAGAAGAGCATACGGGAGCACATACCGGCATGGCTCAGCAAAGGAGAGAATAGGCCGATCTCAAGCTCAATCTTCTCCCATCTAATTGATACGAACCACCAAGTGGACGCGAGAGAAGCATTTCGGGTCATATACCACACGCCGACACATTACTCCAAAGGCCAACGCAAGCCACAGCAGAGGCAGTGACAATCCGGTTAGCAAAATCCTCTCTCGCTGTCAAAAAGCGCTGGTACACGCAATCTGCCTCCCTTGGCCGACTGCACGCGCAAAATTCCATGCATACTGAAGCCACGTCCGAAAACACACAGAACGAAGCCACAGAGAATAGTCAAGCGCAAGCTGCGCGGCTGACCTCGATCGGGGACTAATCGTTGACCGCATTTAATTGTGCGGCCTGTGGTGACTGGTTTTCGCTTCATCTAATGCGGACAGGCTGCCGTCTATTCCATGCTTGCCCGAGGCTGGTGTATATAGCGTCCAATTCGACGTGCCTGTTGATGCACGAGTTGTTGGAGTTGATGGCTTCTTACCGAGAGAACATCCACCCTGTCTTCTCTGCGCATGGCAATCAATGCACTACCCACGCAGGCGCCCGCATTCAGGAGACGAGGGAAAACTCAGCTGCTGAATTACCCCCCCCCCCCCTTCCACCCCTCCTAACCTGTAGATTATAGAAATGCTGCAATTAACTGACCATTTCTATTCCCCACGTCATGCACCGGCCTGGTGATGAATGATCGAAAACAATAGCTTGCCAATACGAATTTTCAATCGTAAAATAGGCTAGGCTAGGCGCGAAGTTTGAAATTGTTTGCGAATTTCAAGTCTCTCGAGTTTACGTGTTTTTAGTCTCTATCTCAGTATAGAAGACACGCTTCTTGGAAATTATTCAAGAATTGACTATATATTTCCAAAGTTTGGAATTTTCTACGTGGAAATCTAAATCCGGTCGCTCTGAAAAATTCCTCCGCTGTGAATTATTTCCAAAGTTTGGAAATTGCTTCTTGGACGTGTCAATTTTGTGAAAAACTCCTCTGTGCCACAAAATCTGCACATCTCCGAATTTCACGCCGAGGCTGAGTCCTTATATCACTTTTTTGTTATATACCCTTATCCTAATATTGTCATAATATTTAGGATAAAAGTGACTCTCACGTTATTCCTAAGGAAATTTTATAACCAAACACATTTTATTGTATCTGTCAGGAACTCAATATTTTACTCTGAGTTGCTGTAACCTGCTTTTCTCTGTAAACTAACACTAACTGGCCAATCGATCTTCTCTCCGCCTCACTCCTACGGGCTCATTGGTTTGGCTTCCGACTTAATTGGCAGTATCACACGCAGGTCGTAACACAAAAAAATCTTACATAGCATGGAGAGTTTAGATGCTACAAGTCCGTTAGCACGAAACGTTTCGCCTCCGCCGGATCTCGAACCCGGGTCGCCAAATCTGGTTATAAGCGGTGTTAGCGCCTCAGGCAGCCCGGCTACTTCGACACGGGCCCTTGACAACCATGTTAAGATACGACCAGAATGTAACTGCAAATATGGCCACTTAGATAATTTTATAAATTCTCCACCTCCCGCAAAACGGCCAATATGTCTACTACGTTTACCGAAGTTAGACTGTGAGGACTTCGTCCTCCGCCAGGAGTTTTCGGAGATGAAGCAGGAACTTTACCACGAGGTAAATAAACTGAAACAAGAGATAGCCTATCTAAAAACGCATATTTCTTATACAGCGGTTAAAACAGACCTTGTTGGCCAAAAACCGGGGGTAAATAAAAGTACATATGCTCAGATAGCCTCGGCCGGTAAACCTGAAACTCGCATATCATCTGCCGAACCAAGTAAACCAGCGGGTGTCTCACTCGATCGCAAAGAAAATAAAATAAATCCGCAGTCTACGCCATCGTTACTCTGCTCAGGCAGCACTAGCGTCACATCGTTGCTTGATGCTGCACTAGAAAGCAATGATACAGAGGTCGATAAGATCATGAAGCCAAAAAAACATAGGGCTAGAAAGGCTCGAAAGTCTAAATGGGCCAGGAATGCGCAGTCAGATAACCCAAAAACCGGCACATCAGGACCCATCAAACCTTTAGTACCGGATACAGATGCCCGCTTGGTCGGAACCCGTGAGCTCACAACAGATGCACCAGTGAGTCACAAGCAGAATATAGTTGTAAAAGAGGCTCCAGAGATAGCGTCAACAATTGCACAAGAACGAGTTGACGCTGATATTGACTTGGATTTGGACATGTCTGTCGACACGCCTGAAACCCGCATATCGGATCATGTGTCAAGCCCACGGGCTATGCCATCGTCACTCGGCTTAAGCGACACTAGCAATTATCAGGATTTGCATCCTAGCACCACATCGTTGCTCGACTCTGCACAAGAAAGCGATGACCAAGAGTTTGACAAGATCATAACTCAAAAGAGGCATAAGCCTAAGAAAGCCAAACGGTTCACGGGTTTGCACTCAGCTTACCCAATAGCCAGTACATCAGAACCGCGTGTACCGGATACAATTGCTCCCTCAGCCGAAACACGTGAGCTTGCAACATATGCCCCATTGAGTCGCAAGCAGAAAATAGTTGCAAAGGGGGCCCCAGAGTCAGAGTCGTCAATTGCGCAAGAACGAATTGACCATGACGTGGGTCTTATGCGAATCTACGCCAAACCGTTGCTAAAACCAGGCGAGTCTTTCCGCATTCTTAAGGCATTTCGAATAGGGAAGGCTCCAACAGCTCCAGGATCAAATTTCTCGGCCACGACCTCTAAAAGTTATTTTAGAAACTGAAGCACAGGCGAAACTCTTGCTAGAGCGCAAACCATCCTTACGGAGTCTGCATTCGCAAGTTTTTTTTCAGCCGGATTACGAGTTGAAAGAGCGGAGAAAGATGAGACAGCTAATAATAGAGCTGGAAAAACGGAGAACAAATGGCGAGACAAATCTCAAAATAAGAGGGACAAATAGTTCAGGTTAAAAGGACATTGCTATGGTCGAATCCGGTAACAGTGACGGCCTAGCTGTCCCGCCACCGAAACCTCAGACATGCCCTCTTAAATTGGTCGTTTTAAATGCCAGATCACTTATTAATAAAATGCCTCTGCTCCAGACTATGGTTTTCGTCAACCGCCCAGACATTGTTATGGTAACTGAGACATGGGCATCGGCCTGTGTAGCTGACTCAGAACTCTCTGTTCTAGGCTATTCATGCGTTCGGAACGATCGAAACAATGGCCGTGGCGGAGGAAGCTGCATCTATATAAAGCAGCCACTTGTATTTCTCCCGTTGGATTATCCACAATTCACAGCGGTGGAGGAGAGCTGCTGGCTACGAGTTGTTCTAAAAAACAAATACTCCTTACTTGTTGGCTGTGTTTATCGCCCACCTAATGCCAATGCAGACTACGATCTTTGTCTCTCGCAGGCATTTCATGCCGCAGCTGACTTGAATCTTAAGTATTGCTTGATTGCAGGCGATTTTAACCTTCCTGACGTGCAATGGTTTCCACCATCCGGTCCTTCAAAGTTCGAGAACTTACTTGAGGCAATAGATATCGGCATGTGGGATCAGGTAGTCGATTTTCCCACTCGAGGAGCAAACATACTCGACCTAATTTTTTGTAGGGGATGCGAACCACTTTCAGTGTCATCCTTGGACGCACTTGGGAGTTCAGACCATCTTACAGTTGTTAGTGAACTAGAACTGGAGGCGGATGAAACACTTTCCCAAAAGTATAGTTTTTATCATGACTTCCGATCAGCAAACACGGCGGACCTACTGGCACATCTAAACGCTCTCGACTGGTCTGAATTTCTCCAATGTTTGGATGTAAATGTTTGTACCGATGCACTGTACAGTGTTGGATCCACTCATCCTCCACTTTGTCCCCCGTAAGAAAGTAATACATGTCAAGGATGAAGTGTACCTTCCTCTGTCTTTCAGTCGTAGGCTGCGTAAACTCTCTCATCGTTTGCATCGGCAGAACGACACTTCCGTTCTGCCCTTGATCACACTGATCTTTGAGCAGGCTAAGAAGCTCTCTGAAGAAAAGCAGATAGCCGATGAGGCCCACTTCGCTGAAAATCCTTCTCTTAATGTTGCGAAACTCTTTTCACGTACAGTAAAAGCGCAGAGGAAAACGCAACACCCCATACTTCAAGATGCTTTAGGAAACCCCATAGCTGAGGCTAAGTTGACCGCCGATAGCTTCAATGCGTTCCTATCCAAAACGTTTAGTGAAAGCTCGTTCACTGCACCACCAGCTATCCGGGCTTGGACGGGTGCCGTACTTGAAGCCATAAGTTTTACCCTCTGGGACGTGACTGCAGCCATTCGTCGTTATCGTCAATCTTATAGTCCAGGACCAGATGGCGTCCCAGTTAGCCTTCTAAAAGCTGAATCGAATGATATCTTTTCGTCTATTCTGTGTAAGGTAATTAATCTTGCTCTTGAGAGAGAAACCTTTCCTTCGTTGTGGAAGGAATCGCACATAATTCCTATTCGCAAGCATGGCCGATCGACGTCATTCGAAAAATTTAGGCCAATAAATACACTTCCCGCAGCCTCGAAGATCTTGGAGACCTTAATCAAAGAAAAGAGGATGCGTCACTTGACAGAGAACAACCTGCTCAATACAGCTCAACATGGCTTTCTTGAGAAAAAATCTTGTGACACCTGTCAGCTCTCTTTCTTTGATTATGTGCTGCAAGCTAGAGACAGCGGTTTTGCCACTTATAGCGTCTATTTTGAATTTACTAAGGCCTTTGATCGGGTCGATCATAACCTCCTCCTTCTGAAACTGGCCTCCTTCGGAATAGGTAGCAAGCCTCTGAACTTCATATCTTCCTATTTGGATGCTCGCACACAACGAGTAAAAATTTCGAATGTTATCTCCAACCCCACGCATGTGAGGAGTGGAGTTATACAGGGTAGTGTACTGGGTCCGCTCCTATTTTGCCTGTTTGTCAACGACGTTTCAGATTGTTTTCAGTATGGCAGACCTTTCAGGTACGCTGATGATTTAAAAGTCGCTTATCGATATAAGCCGGCAGATCGCAACATCGTGCTCGAGCTGATAAAAAAGGATCTTCAGGCCTTCGCCCAGTGGTGTTGCACATGGCGCCTCACCCTTTCATGGCACAAATGTTCCGTTATGGTTGGTGGCGACGATCATCAACCGGAATTAGGCATTGACGGCCACGAACTAAATGTCCCAGGAGTTATCAAGGATTTGGGCATATCCTACTCTAATAGTCTCAATTTATCAGAGCACTGTGCCCTGATAGTCTCGAAAGCACGCCGAACCATCGGATTTATCCTTAGAAATTTTAAGACTATCAAGGTTAGAACTAGCCTTTATAATATGTACGTGAGACCTAGTCTTGAATACTGCTCGCCCCTATTCAGTCTTCTGCGCACTAGTGAACGGAATAAAATAGAATCGGTGCAGCACTTCTTCACTAGAAGAGTTTTCACTTCAGAATACCGTAACTTAACCTACCAACAAAGGTGCGAACTTATAAAGCTGGATCCCCTATGGCTTCGTCGATTGCAGGAGGGTCTATTTTACTGTTTAAACTTTTGAATGGTCAAACCTTTAATCCTCTTAGAACAATAAGGCTGCTTGAGCACTCTCGACGCGCCAGTCATCGAGACGCATTTTTATTTCTTCCTATGGCACGTACAGTTAATTACCGGCAATTCTTTTCAGTAAATGCCATATCAATCTGGAATAAGCCGCCCAAAAGTATTAAAACCCAGCAACAGTACCCTATGTTTAAGAGAGCTATAACTAGTTTTCTACATTTAGGACAACATTCACAAATTTTGGGTGCTGACTCGGTGGAATCTCTCTTTCACTGTGATGGCGTTTGTGGACTTTGAATCCCGCCAGGCTTCATGCTGAAGATAATGCTGCTGAAGCAGCAGCCCGCAGTCTGCTAACCCTTCAGCCGATAGCGCGCAACTTTTGCCGATAACCATTGAAGGAAGACTGAGAACACTGTGTTCTTGTGCCAGCCCTCTCCGTCTGGAACTAATGTTTTCAAACGATATGAAAAATTTCTCCTGCTGATGAGTCAACTCAGCTTACAACTGTACATTTATTCCGTTTGCATCATACCTTTGAAGGCAGGTTTTTTTCACTTGAAACAAACTCCCTATCTCGCCCAGTATTGACAAAACAAAAACCCTGAAACAAAACCAATACTGGCTGCAACATAGGGAGTTTGTTTTAGGTTTTTTCCGGTCTACGATGCGTTGGAAGGCGTCCAAGAGGTGCATTACCAACTCTTTACAATTGCCTGTAAACTGGCATAATAAACATATTATTATTATTAAGTTGGTTTGGCAGATTTGCTTAATTTGAGTTGACCCAAGTGTGAAAAACTCTAGGCGTTTGGCGGGATTTGAACCCGGCGTGTGTAGCTTAGCGGTAGAGCGTTAGCCTCCGGCAAAGGCTTTCTCTGATGCGCGGGTTCAAATCCCGCCAAACGCCTAGAGTTTTTCACACTTGGGTCAACTCATATTATTTTTATTAAAATGGAAATTTTCGCAGCAATATATCCCCGCTGTCCCAGTCTCTCTTTCAGGGACGTCTGTACGCAGTCAACACTAAGCCCGGCTTCGCAATTCGCCATTGTGCTGCCTGCACGGTAATTCGTTATTCTGTGTGCCACAAAATTCCTCATTCTGGTGCACCTATCTTTTCCTACAATCCGGGATTTGGCCTGATGAGTGTCATGATCTGAGTACAAGCACTGCTTAGAACCCAACATTTCTAGCCGCCTGCATATACAGCACTCTAAAAAACGACTATTAAGGTAGTATGACATTTCCTCTTTGACTTTTGATGCCCATACAAGTTCAAATCCATTTTCACCAAGAAAACATGTACAACACTAGCCCCCCAGTTGATACACATGGGAATTGAAAAAAATCGTCACAATACGAGCGAACATGCGAGTGCGAGGAACTAATTGAGAAGACGAATCCCAGCGATCGAATCTTCTTCTTCTCAGCTAAATACTTATTCATCTTCAAATTGTATACCGTATTTTCCACATCATATGAAGAACTTAAGGATATAAGGCGCGCTGTCAATGAATGGTTTATTTTCGAACACTTTTCTTACATAAAGCGCATTAAGGGAGACAAAGCAGTCAGATAAGTTGGTCAGTCAAACTTTATTGAACGCATTCACAATAAGGCTCAACATTGTTCAAACCTTAATGAGCCTATTTTACAATATATCTCAACATTTTCTCAACCTAAAAGACCAGACTGATACCGCTAAAGCGTCTACTGGCATGTACCATTTGGACTCCATACACACACTGTCTAGAAGAAGGTAAGACGTTATCTGGGACCAGAAGTGTACTTGTCCGACGTTTCAAACCCTCCCGCGAGCTCATGGTCAAGGAATGAAAAGACGTACAGCTCACAGTGTATTTAACTCGGTTCTGCCGGGATTGATCTCTGCCCTCGATTTGCTCGCGCAACGCGAGGTAGGCATCAGTAAGCTCGATATGCCTGTTAATTGAGTCCGCGCGTGAATGCCATGCTTCCTGGCCTGCTTCTGGCCTGATTGCCGAAGCAGTACTACTACGACTTGAGGCACTGGCTTTCGAACACTATCGACCACGATTGTGGGTTCGGTATGTTGATGACACGTTTGTCATCATTCTTCGAGACAAGATTGGGGATTTCACAGAGAATCTGAACTCGATCTTCCCCGACATCCAGTTCACGAAGGAGGAAGAAAAGGACGTGCTAGTGTGCAAAAAGACAACAGTTTAGAGGAAGGCGACAAATACCTCTCGCATCCCGAGTTACCTCAGCAACCATCCCGTCTCGCACAAACGTAGCTGCGTGCGAACGCTATATCGCCGTGTAGAAACCCATTGCAGCGAACAAGTAGCCAAAAAGGCTGGGCTAAAGTATCAGCGGAAACTTTTCACAATGAATGGCTATCCTGGCGTATTCGTCGAAAAATGCAGGCAAGGAGCCAAACGAAGAAAACCAAGGGGACAGCCAGAACCGACACGCTAGCGAGCTATACCCTATATTGCTAGTGTTTCTGAAGAATTCGCTTGACTGGTCAGCGAATTAGGGATTGGCGTTGCTCACAGACCGGAGGCAACAATCCGCAGGCAACTTATGCAGCCCAAGGACCCAGGTCCTGTTAACCAAAAGTCCGGTGTCATTTACTGTATTGACTGTCTTTGTAGTCAAGCCAATTAAGTTGGTGAAACCGGCAAACGGGTCCTCACGAGAATGCACCAGCATGACCTCGCCGTGCAACGGAACGACAAGAATTCCCTGGTGGCCGCCCACGCATCCAAGCCAGGGCACAGCTTCGACTTCAAAAACATGCGTATACTGGGTCGGTCAGACGACCTAACTTCACGCCTGCTGCAGGAAGCCTGGCATTCATGCGCGGACTCCATTAACAGGCATATCGAGCTTACTGATGCTTACCTCGCGTTGCGCGAGCAGATCGAGGGCAGAGATCAGTCCCGGCAGAACCGAGTTAAATACACTGAGCTGTACGTCGTTTCACGCCTTGACCATGAGCTCGCGGGAGGGTTCGAAACGTCGGACAAGTACACTCCTGGTCCCAGATAACGTCTTACCTTCTTCTTTTCAGTTACCTGGGCCTCGCGTATTCTCGACCACACACCATGTCATAGTACCGTGAAGCACCGTGCACATCACTCCGCGACGCTCCGGAAGACACATTAACGCAGCACCGCGTACCACGTAAAATCTCTTCGAGGTCAGTAAACGGAATTAATCGACATACACTAGGCGCCCCGGGATATAAGGCACGCAATGTCGTTCTTTTAGAAAATTAAAAGCTTTTAAGTGAGCCTTACAGTCCGGAAAATAGGGTACCTGAGTAAAGTGTGACTTGCGTTTGCAAACAAATACAGTTGCGATTACGGAATACTTTTGACTCGTTACACTTGTGTCAAAGGTTTCAAAATTGCATGCTGTATACAGTTCAGCTAAGAAAAAAACACGTCGCTCTGCGCTTTGAGAAAGCTGTCACCGAGTGCTCATTACGGGTTGCAATGGATTTGATCATAGTGCATACCTTTTAAGCAGCATTTATAAACGAACCGATACGAGACTTTAGGAATGTACATTTATCAATCTAGATCATTCCCTTTGCTGGAAACATTTTTAAACAGCGAGGTACTTTCCTCAAGCAAACAGTTTGAAGAAGACACAATTCGATACTAAACTATTACAAGAGAAAACGCCTTTGCGCATATTTTTCATTAAATATATTTCGGTCTACACTTGTAGCCTATAATAAAGTGATCTACTCCGAGTTTGACTAATTTCTGTGGAAATTTTAAAAAAATTCGTAATACGTAGGCAGTGGTTTCGCATTGTTGATTTCTCTACCGGTGAAAAATCGTTCAATGGCCGAACTCGTGACCTGAGTTAAAGATCGTGGGATTAGTGTGCACCGTAATAAATATTAGAATTATACTTATGCCACATCAATCGACCAAAAGAAACCGTTCGGAAATTCACTTGATATTTCATACGATACACAACCGACCGTACGCAACCAGGCGCTAACTCCCCCTCTCGGACTCTGCCTTTATGACACCCGGTGATAGAAGGCTGCCCGATGAGAGCGAACGCACTTGATTAATGTTCGTGCTCCGGTTCTTAGGGCTACCTTTAAACATAATCCGCTGACACAGATGCAACTAAATTCGCGCAAGACGACTTAATTTGTGCTCGGCTATGTGTCTTGGTAGATTTGACTGATTCAGTGCAGTAGGACCCGAGCTCACAAAGACGAGGGAGAAACTTGACTATAACCAAGGCTCTAATCACTTTAACCGAGAGTTCTCGACTGAGAGGTGATAGAATCGTTAACACAATGTTGAAGTGCTATTATCGTCGGTTACCTGCAGTCCAATCAGTTTCATTTCTGAGCAAATATTAGCAGTAGTACTACTGGCCTCGAGCTGAGAGTGCGGAAACCAAGGCAAACGCAGCTTTGTCCAGGACCACAAGCGTGTTCCTCAGATAGTTAAACTCAGATTCACACTTCTTGTTGAGATCAAGGGGATATGAGCCCTAGCGTTGGCTTAGTCAGCGTCACCGCTGACAAATGATGGCATCACTGCTAGCAGCAGTACTACTACACGGGATATGAAGCCTGTGCTGACTTAAACCAGCATCAATTCTGACTTACAATACTATCGGAAATAGTACTAGCAAAAATATCACTCAGCTGCACACTAGCAGTAGCATTAGAAACAGCAGTAGTGGCAGTAGCAGTACGAGCCCCGGCTTCTTATAATCGGGCTAGGCAGTGCAGTAGTACCCGTGTCAATAAAGACTAAGTTGGGTGGTGTTTCTGGCTGCATCTGGAGTAAGCGGCTTATGTCTGATTCCTGCTCGGTCATCTCGAATTTGTCTTGTCACCGATTTAAAGCGGATGAAGGTTTGGAGTCCCTTTTTCCTCCCCCTCGACCGCCAGACATCACTTCGGATCACGCCGCCCTAGCGGAAGGCCGTGTGTTCCGAAGTCCAACTTATTTCCATCTATTGTCCCTTCCTTTGTGTACACAATAAACCATTCTTAATATTCTGGCCTCCACTGACTTCTTCTACATTAAGTACCTGCGGTCTGAAGATCGCAGTTGTCTGGGTTTAACTTACTTAACCCCTTGCGATATCCCCTCCTCCCCTATTCCGCATTTTTTGATACGCAAACCGAATAACGCCTGCCGCACCTTTATCGGGCCCCCGTGTTCGTCCAGGGCCGCTATCGCGCGACCCCCTTAGGGGGCACATCGACGAGACATAATGCACAACACTCTCACGCTAGCCTATTTTCACACAAATCAAGCAACAACTATTGAGCAATCTTCAACCAAAAATGTCAATTAATCCAAGCTGTCTAGTTAACCTGCAAGTCTGCAACAATAATCCGTGAGATAGGGAAAACCATCGGCTTCATTAAACGAGGGCTTGAACTCACATTTAGCATTTCACCATGCTCCTTGAGGGCCAATAGCAGTTCTGATGGCAGTTCAAAGGAAAACCCCTGTTCAATACACGTTCGCAAGTGGGCCGGTATGTAAGATTTGTGCAGGAATGAGATCTCACCGGTCATCCCAACAGGACTCTTCAAATTGAAGGCACAGCGTAGGAAAACCCGGTCACCTGGATAGAAGCCTCGAGAATTGATGAAAGTCACCATGCGGTGATCGAAAGGGGTCCAGTTCGGGTTGATGGGGTAGCCGCCCGTTAATCGGGGGTGTCCAACAAGCAGCAGTACTAGCAGAGCAAGCAACCCAGCGAACATGAAGAGTGCTAGCGCGCGCGCTAAAAAGAGATACAGCCGGTATCTTGCCCCCTACACCACTTTTAAGAGGTCTCCCCCAGGCCTGCGATTTTATTGGTTACTTCGCCTTGACGACGTCCGACCAATAGGAGTCCGCTTCTGCCCACGCCACGGAGACCTGCTTTGGCGACCCTATTGACTACATCGACGCTGTCAGTGCCACTTCCTTAAGTAACCAATCCGGGCCAACAATCGGTCGCGATGTGAATGAAAGGCGAGCTAGAAGTTATCCTACAGATCATTGAATAAAGCCTCAAGCGCTTGTATAAAGTAGTGAAAGGGGCCACCGAGCTCAAAACTTCAGATGAACGGGCAGGTTGGTTTGGCGTAAACTGCTCGGCTTGGTGTTAGGCTGCCTTGAAGCCGCAAAAAAGTATTTACACGCAGAAAATAAGCATTAATTTAGGCTAAAAAAGCTTAGTGGACGAGATTGATCGAGTCTGATGCCGGCAACTTAGCTGCTTCTCCTCCCGTAATTTGTATGCATTAGGTGTTATTTTTCTTTCAACTTTTGCTGGGCTACCACGACATGTATTACTCTCAGTGGTCAGTGAACGCGATAATTTGTAACTTTAACAATTACAACAGACGAGGAGCCTGATAAATTTATCTCTGAGATGGCACCTTGGGTGGATTTTGTCCCGTTTTCCTTTGCCGAGAGTGTGCAAGGGGCAATCCACACCTTTCTCATATCTTTCATGTTAACAAACTCTCCCCCCTACCGTGCTGATTGTTCGTACCAACTTCGCTCTGGTTCATTGTAATGTCAGTTGACGTGCATCGACGCGCTTATAACATGTCCATTTCCTCCTCCTCCTCCTTCTCCTCCTCCTCCTCCTCCTCCTCGCCTAATGCCGGTGAAATCAACGAGCTTTCTAACTGTCCACATAGTTTTGCAATGCATAATTTTATCACAAATTCTGTCTGAGTTGGAATGATACATTTTAGTCTCTGCAACCGCGTTCGTTGTACCAGCAGAGTCCGAACAGTGCCGTTTGGCTAGTGTCAGCTGGGTTCCATGAAGTCCAAGTTAAATTTCTGCCGCAAAAGTTCGGGCCGAGTGTACTAAATCGTCGTACGCGCGCGAGAGTGCGGGTCTATAGGATTTAAGGCTAAGACGGCTGGCCCTAACGCCTACAATCTTCCAGGTCCGGTTCCTTAGGAGAGGAGAAGTCGGTGGAAACCAGAATATTAGGAATAGTTTATTGTGTACGCAAAGGAACGGAGAATAGATGGAGAGAAGTTTGACTTCGGAGCACACGTCATTCCGCTGGAGCGCCGTAGTCCTAAATCACGTCTAGTGGCCGACAATGGGGAAAAAGGGCCTTGTTCGAGTGGTGCTTAGCGGCAGCGAAAACCTAGACACACGTGTGTGTGTCAGAGTGGAATTCAGGAAGTCAAGTTAAGCGAACGAACGTTTTCGATTAATTCATCATCAGGCAATACAGTAATATAAGGGAGGGTAGAGTTAACGAAAGTTTTAGGCAAACCAATCAGTAGTAACAAGGGGGAGAGAGGGGGGAGAGGTGTAAAAGGATCAAGGGGGATCAAGGGGATC
>JAYGXS010000009.1:5273184-5303790 GCA_036362985.1 Ligula intestinalis
GAAAGGTCATCTCGCGTCCGCGTGGGCAACTGGGTCTGCGGTAGGAGGAAAGGTCTCCACTACGCGTGCATCGGCATTTTGTAGGAGTTTGATCATCTCGACTACTTGGGTGGAAGCTTGGTTGGCTGCGTTGAACTTCGACGGCAAATCAATATGCCGTGTTAGTGTTCGCTAAGAGGAGCAAAGGATACCGTTGGCAGTAGAAGTAGAATCCGAGTTTGGAAAGGAGGTCTGGATATTGGCACTCATAGCGGGAACAGCTTCGTGGGATGGGGAAGGAACCAGAGCCTAAGGTCCGTGGGCTGTGAGCAATGTAGCATCTCCCTCTTGCTTCACGACAGGGTGTCGGTAATGAAATGCTCCATTTCGTGGCCAAATGAGATGACCCAGGAGAAATTCGGTTGAAGGCAAGGGAGGTCTGACGATGAGTGAAGTCGGCCACAGCAGAAGTTTATTTGAGAGTTCATCTCACATTTGGGGTCACCAGTTATAGGAGTTAAGGTTAAGACAGTTAACCCTAACAGCTACAATCACCCGGGCCCGGTTCCTTGGGAGAGGAGAAGTCGGTGGAGGCCAGCATAGGAGAAATAGTTTATTGCGTACAATGGGGAACGAAGAATAAATGGCAGGAAGTTGGACTTCGGAGCACACATCATTCCGCTGGAGCGCCATGGTCCTAAGTGATGTCGGTTGGCCGAAGGAGGGGAAAAGGGACATGACTGAGTGGTGCTTGGGCAGCCTCGAGAACCTAGATGCACGTCTGTGTCCGAGTGGAAGTAGGTCAAGTCTCTGCAGGTCAGCGAGTCTGTAAGCGCTGACTGAGGTAGTGGATTACCTTGAGGCAGTTGACCTTGAACAATGACGCCGGACGAGGCAATGGAGGGCGTCGGACGGCAGGTACCACTTCAAGTGCCGTAGATTGCTGACAGGGAGGAGGGTGCCCTGAGCCGTCAACTTCACTCTCTATTCCCCTTCTCGGGCCTCATCAAACGTCCGAGCAGGTCACTAACGTGGTTTAAGGACTCAGCGCGTCTACTGACGTATCTAATGGCCCCTTCTGCGCGTACTACGTGCAAGATCTGGCCCCCAAACATGAGCAGCAAGTTTGGAATCTAAAGGGGGCGACCGGCACGAAGTTCACATTAGTGAGATCATTAGAAACCGTGTACTTGCAACCTGAATCTCAGTCCACCAGTTGACCACTCCACACAAAGGCACACTGGGCTGGCCGTGCAGTCATAGTAACGCCCAAAGTCGCTCCAATTAGGCTAGAACTAAGGACCCGTCTGCGTGTTAGACAAACGTGATAACGACCAGACCACGAAAGCGCTTGACTACTGAAGCATTTATTCGTTGATATGATAAGAAATTCTAAGCATATTTTTTTCGGTCTAAACGGATCGGGACAGAATCCATGGATTGTTTAATGGCGGAGTACCTAGAGTACTACAACCATCAGGCTCGGAGAAAAAGGGGAAGGACCTCGTGTATGCTGCACAGAAACTTGGCGACACTCAGAGGTCCCGAAGCGCGGCAAAGTCTGGGTCTGAGTTATGTGAGCGCGTGTGAATGACCAACCTTTGGAATACAGTCAATGTCCACTTCATCGCTTGCACCTTCATGCGTACATTGTTCGGAAACTTTACGTATGTGATCACGTGACCTGGTGGATGCACGAGGCTACAGGGTCACTGGATTCTGTTTTTTGAGTGCCTCAAAAGCGATGGTCGCAGTTAGTATCAAAGACAAGGATGCAACTCAGGCAATTTCGCCAACCTTTCTGGCACGCTTTTGTTAAAATTAAACAGATCATCTTAGTATGGGTGTTGTATGGTCCTATAGTTTTGCAAGGAATGCGTAACAAGCAGTTCTTTTGCGCTTTTACCAACCACACGTTTCGCACTCGAGGCATCACAGGTTGCCAGGTTTTTTATTGGTCTATCGCAGGGTTTAAGTAAGTTAAGCCCTAGCAACTGCGATATTCAGACCATGGTTGCTAAGAAGAGGAGAAGTTTGTAGAGGCCAGAATAGAAGGAATACTTCAGTCTGCACACAAAGGAAGGGAGACTAGATGGAAATAGTTTTGACCTCGGAGCACACGTTATTCCGCTGGAGTGCCGTGGCCCTTAGTGATGTCTGGCGGCCGAGGGTGGGGAAAAAGAGACATGTTCGAGTGGTACCTGGGCAGCCGCGAGGACCTAGACGCACGTGTGTGTGTCCGAGTGGAAGTAGGTCAAGTCTCTGCAGGTCAGCGCATCTGTAAGCGCTGACTAAAGTACTGAATGACCTTGAAGCAGCTGGCCTTGAACAATGACGCCGGGCAAAGCAATGAAGGGCGTCGAACGGCAGAGACGCGCAACAGACTGAGGGAGTGAAATTGTTTGTGGTGGAAGAAGCCCTATTGATCTGCCTCACATGGACGTGGTGTGACAGCCTGAATTTGGTAGTGCTGCGCGCATTCACCCCTCCTCATTCTGCCTAATCGTTGTCTACTCGCGCGTCAAGCGCTGATTCACCTTCTTACCTCTGCCCGCTCTTGCACTTTCGCGCCCCCGCTCTCACCGCGCGTACGCCGAAGCTAATCGATTCCTTGCGAACTCTGACGTCAATACCCCCACACATTCCTGATTGGCTGATGACTAGACGGCTTCGCTAAACCCGCAGAAATAGACACATGATTGCACCTACGCAGTTGGACTTGCCGACAATTATTACGGTTGTGCTCGTTCCTTCAATATTATCCCTTTTAACACTTTTGCGTGTTAGTCCTTACTATTTTGGGATAATACTCGCTAGGAGCTTCGTTAGTTAGGCCGGACGTCGAATCCTGACAGTGGTGCCCCCATCTCATCAAGTTCTAGTTAAAAGAGCATACATGTGTTTAGCCCGATATTCTGCTCCTGAATGGTTCCTTGCGTGCTTTTGTGCTTTTGGGTAGATACCCCAGTTTTGTAATTGCATCAAAACATTGGGTCAGGTCAGTACTCTAGTGGCCTTTAGTAGCCAGTTGGAACCCAAGATCAGCCGCTGACGCATGGCGTCTTTAACCTGCCTGCTCGCCCACTGCCTCCTGGGGCTAGGGACTAACTGTCCTTGACCGAAGCGCACATACGCCCCAGCGTGACCGCGCGCTCACGCTACCCAGCCTTCACCCATCTCAAGGTCGCCCCACGACCTAGTATAGATATCAGCCGTCTGCTTGGGCATCGTAACAAAGTATGCACCATCGATTCCTGATGCTCTAGTCACTCCGTAACTGACGCCCTGGCAGCCGGACTCCGGCCATTCGAGATTTAAAACTCTTTCCACATATACTCCTATCCTAACAATCTGACTTTCGCGCTGTCTTCTCCCCTCACCTTAAGGAATCATGTGCTTAGTAGATCGTAACTGTTAGGGTTAACCTTCTAAGCCTTAACTACTGTCGATAGATCTGTCTCACATGGACTTCGTAGCCCAATCTCGTCAGGTTCTACTTAAAAGCATGTACATGTGTTTCACCCAATATTCTGCCGCTGAATGACACAGCTGCCAGGGATCCGGCATATAGGAGTTAAGGCTAAGACGGTTAACCCTAACAGCTACAAGCTGCCAGGCCCGGTTCCTTAGGAGATGGGAGAAGTCTTGGGAAGGCAGAGTAGAAGGAAGAGTGTATTGTGTACACAACAGTTAGGAGTAAGTGGCCAATAGGTTTTGCCGGGCGTCCGACCGTGAGGCCCGTGGGACAGGGCGGCGTCGCCAACCGCGACGCGCCTAGGCGGAATCCAAGTCTCACAGGCCACAGCCACCAACTTGAGGTCTTGTATGAGTGGGCCTCTGATTGGTTGTATTGCGCGAGATTAAGCCGTGTGTTTCAGTAGATCGCCCTGGTCCTTGAGCGATAGACAGGCCAGGGGTCGGCCATCATGGTAACCGCAGTGTTAGCATGATGAGTCAACGGTGACGTTAAGGTCCACTACAGGCACATCAATGGCTCCCCCAGCATTCCTTGTGTGTGTTCGGGTACATACGCCGGTTTTGTAATTGTATCAAACCAGTGGATCAGGCCAGTAATGTGATCTACAGATCTGTTCATGCATGTGATGTCACTCCCATTTAGTAATAGGAAACTCAAGGGGACGCAGCTAGCGAACTTCTCAACAGACGTCTCAACAAAGCCGTAGCACGAACCTTCCCAGCAGCGAACGATCGGGTGTTATTCTTAACAAACCCGGTCCTGCACGGCGAAGGTAAATATAGGCTGCCAACCCAGACCACCTTTATGTGCGTACACTCATTCACTTGTTCCTGTGGAGCAGCTGGGTCGCACGAGTCGGCGCTTATCAAATAGAATACGGGAGCACCTCCCGGCATGGCTGGCCAAAGGCAAAGTCAAAAGCATCAATAGCTCTATCCTTGCCCACATGTTTGAGTCCGGACATCGTGTGGACCTCAGCGAAGCCTTTAAGGTAATTTGCAAGGTCTCGCATAACTACCCAAAGTCCCTGGGTCAGCGTTTGCTAGCAACAGCATAAGCAACCACGATCCAGTTGAGGAAACTGGTCTTGTGCGCGTAGAAGAACCTCCTGCAGGCCCCGAGCTTCGCTTGGCCAACGGTTACGTAACTACCTGCATCTTTTCGCTAGTGCTACCGCTTCAACACCCCCCTCGTTTCCCTTGTCCGGACTCAACAATCCCTCAACAGCTGAGTACTACCAACCCCATCCCCCCCCTACCTCATCCCTATGAATAATTTGCGTTTTGTGATGTTAATTTGTACCTCTCCCTATATAATTGTTACGGCCCGAAGAGAATTTATCGAAAGCTACGTATGCTCGCCAAATACGCTTCTGAATCTCCTTTTGTCTCTAAGTGTTGGGCCTGTTAAATTTTTAAGGTCATTTGTGCTTTTCCACCTAGGAATGTGACATGCCATGGGAGAGTCGCTGAAAATTCAGCGGCATAAAAATCCCTCAGATTAAAACCAAAAGAACAAGCAGATTTTGCTTCAGTTTTGATAAGGGTCTAACGACAAACTGTAGATGAATTTATTCATCAAAACACCTAGAATTTACAAAATGTTGATAATCAATCGCCAATTGACATTAACGAATGAAACAAAGCTTTGAAATCATTATGAAAAACCTAAGACAAATTTAAAATGTAAATCAACTAGGAAAAGTAAAACGACAGTCCCTCCATCGATTTTGACTATCGGCACCGCGTGTTCTAACAGGCCGCAGCAAACGCTGAAGCAGGCCGAAGCAGACACTGATGCAAGCTGGGCAAGCAACACGAAGGCTACAGCGGGTAGAAGTAACACAGCAAACTACCACGAAATAAAACAGGAGTGAAAGCAGACTCGCGGATAATCTGCCTACTCGCTCGCCACTCCCACCCCGCTTCCGGTGTAAAGACTAGGTCAATAAGACCGGGGATGAGGGAGGGTGTAGATGGCTGGCGCGATAGTCACTCACCACGCGCTCACTTGATTCAACCAACTCGCTACGTAGGCTCCCGCATGTGCTGGAGCGCCATAAAAGCCACATTAAGGAGGAGTTATTGCAGCCTGACTCTCAGTCCTCCATTTCCTCGCATACGCACACCAAAACATAGGCGTACAGGAGGAGCAGCAGCGTATGTGGCCTGGGTTTTCCCATCAGTTGGCAAACCCTTCAAGCCACGGCTTTTAGCGCACCGTGATAGATTCAAGCGCATTCATATGTATTATAGCGAAGAGAGAAACGCGCCGAGGGTCGACCTCACTCTGTCCCCTACCATCTAGCGACCGCCTAGCTCATCGGACACCTGAGGTGGGGCCTGACACCCAGTGGGAGCGCGAAGGCATACACCGACAGAGAAACAGAACTGAGAGAAAGTGCCCGCGCCTACCAGTTCACAGGGACCGTGGTTTGCCGAAGTCTGGCGTTGCATATGCATACGAACGTTAGAGCTCAGAAGGGTGAGAGTAGTCCTGCATGAAGCCTGTGCCAGCACGAAAAGTAATATAACTCCATTAAGATACAACAAATTTTGTTCAATTAATCGGCAAAAACCAAAAACGTAAAAAATCGCTGTAACTAGAATCATTAAGTGTAAATAGAACTGTCAAGTGAAATCGTATACATATCATTGTGATTTCGAAAAAAAAACTTTTTTGGTCACATTACTTTGTAGGTATTTCTGCTATTGAATTACAATTGGTCTTTGATCCTCCTTGAAATTTAGGCGAATATTTCACGATTTCAAGTGTGGGTTCAGGATTATTTTTCCATAAAGTTAGATTCTGCTCGATGTGTTTATCAAAACAGTCAGAATTCTGCTGATGACTGCTTGCATACGTTACCCGTTTTCTAGGTAACTTCAGAGCAAAATTGGCGAACTTTGAGATGTTTTTGAGCTTCCTCAAAATGAGAGAAAACATGTCGGCAAGCAATGAAAAAAAACTCAATTTCCCCTGTATTTTAAACCCTATTCTAAGATTAAAAAGGCACCAAAGTGTGTCCGAACCGTATTCATCTTCTGTGTCCATTCTGTCTGAAGTAGGCCCTAGAGGAAACCGTACTAAACCAACACGTATCTTGTTTTGTTTTTCCGGGCCCTGACATCTCACAAAGAACACTCGCCAGCACCTAAGCAGCTAAGCCGCCGGGGCCAGACGGCAGAGCGACTTGGGAGGTGTGGGGGGGGGGGAGGGGTGAGTGCGATCAATAGTCGCATGCACCCTGAGGCAACCGCTGCCTCGAGTGGTGTCAGCATTGTGGCTCCGGAGGCCTAGTCTGCGTCATGCGCTGGCCCCGTCTCGGCGAGCAGGCTTACGGCAAGGTGGATCGATACGGGGGGAGGGAGGGGTGGCTTTCGCCATCAGGTCCGTGCTCGCAGCCAGTTTTCTGCGCTTTGTTCATTCAGCCAACATGTTGGGGCAGGGAGAGAGAGAGAGCCCGTAGGCGAATTGCTGCACGGAGAAGCCGGCTGAAGTGTTGGATTTCCTTTAACTTTAATCGATAGCTTTCGGCTTCGTTATCGTCGTAGCATGCAGCTGGCCACATTTATTATTTTTTTAAAACGTAAACGGAATAGAATCGAGGTCACGCAGTCTTTATCAGTGGAGCACCTCTGGCACAGGTGATTTCAATCTGACTGGTAGATGGGTGTTCATCGGTGATCGGTTACGGTAATTGCTCATCCCGTTCTGCTTTGGAACTCACTCTAGACTCACCAGTAGCCTCAAAGCGGCCAACGATATAGGCCGGCTGACATTACCGACAAAGGTATGACAGAACGGAATGGTCATTTCTGGCTACTTATAGGTCGTCATCTAGTCATACCCAACCCTAAGTGATGTACCACCCCAGGTCTCGAACCCGCGACCTCTAGGCCAGTAGTCCAATAATTGAGGCAAATATTCGAAAGCCCAAACAAATAAAACTATGATTCCAGTGATCGATAGGCGTTTTTCTTCTTGGCTACGTAAAAGTCCAATACTCGAACCCCTACACGCTTATATCGGCTATTGCTATCATTTGTCGGTCTACAAACAATTCCTGGTTTAGTTGATCCGCATTCAGCGCGGGTCTAATTTTGCCCTTGTCAGTTGTTTCAAGCCAGATTTGAATGCGCCAACCAGTCAAGGAGCTCAAAAAAAATAATCAAAAACATATAGCAGGGGCTTAAGTAAGCTAAACCATAGCACCCGCGATCTTCAGACCATGGTTAATAGCGGAGAAGTCACTGGAGGCAAAAATAGTAGGAATAGTTCATTATGTACACAAAGGAAGGGAAAATAGATGGAAAGAGTTTTGACCTCGGAGCACACGTCATTCCGCCGGAGCGTCGTGGTCCTAATTTATGTCTGGCGGCCGAGGCTGGGGAAAAAGAGACATGTTCGAGTGGTGCTTGGGCAGCCGCAAGAACCTAGACGCACGTGTGTGTGTGTGTATCCGAGTAGAAGTAGGTCAGGTCTCTGCAGGTCAGCCCGTCTTTAAGCACTGACTGAGCTATTAGATGACCTTGAGGCAGCTGACCTTGAGCAATGACGCCGGACAAAACAATGGAGGGTGTCGGATGGCAGAGACCACTACAAACCAATGACTTTGGACTTATTTCATTAAAGTAATTGGTGTCCTTACATCTTACTGGATGAAGTTATTTTGGACTTGACTGGTGACGACACTTTTATCGTCATGTAGCCACCATGATCCTAATCGCGTAAATTATTATGTATACAATGGTAGATAGACGCTCATCTATCGTTTGCGGAATTAACTCGTTGGGGTCGCTCTAGAGTCCCGCCAGCGGTCGCTCAACTACTAGCATATACAATAGGCAGAAATGCATTACCGACAAAGACCATGGAGACTGAAATGACAATTTCCAGCTTAATAGTAATCTTCAGCCATCCATAGGGGCTGGCAACCTCCCAACGCGCAGTGGTTGAAGCGTTGGACTTCTAACTGACAAGGTCGCGGGTTCGAGGATAGGAGGTCGCCACCACTGGTGTTGGGTAAGCCAGAAATGGCCAGTGTGGCCTAAAAATGGAAATAGAGAGTGACGTCAACGGCTGAGCACGGAATTTTCTCACTATTAATAATCAGCTCCATGTGTGGCGACACGCTTATGTGGCGGCTGTGACCGTGTCAGTCCCTTGGGCCCAGGTACGGGTAGAGGAGACAGCGGTAGATTCAATGCAAGTCTGTAGTGGGTCGTTGCCTGCTCGTTGTCTGGATTTCCTCTCGTGAGCTCAGTTTGTCTTGACCTAAAGGTCGTTGCGACTGCTGCAAGACACAGGTCACCCACGATGTCCATCAACGGTGTCGAGCCATATGCTATCCACCCACACACTGTCCACCTGCACGGTGTCCAACCAATCACAGGCCGACCTAGCCAATGGACCCACTCTCTATCTCTGTCTCCTAGCCTAACGGCTCTTAAACCTCACTTGGAATTGCGCCTCGCGTGCGGCAGTCGTGACCACGCCGGCCTCACACTCGGACGCCTTGCAAGACCAATTGGCGACTTGGTGGAGAAGAGAAGTCTTTAAAGTCCAGAGTAGATGGAAGAGTTTATTGTGTACACAGCGGAAGAGGAGAATAGATTGACTTGGGAGAGCTACCTCCGATCATTAGGTTGACCGGGCCCAAGTGAGGTCTTAGAGTAGTCGGGCCAGAATACAGAGAGAGGGAGATCTTTCATTTGCTAGGTCAGCCTGGAGATTTTGGGCAGAGAGGCAACTTGCGTCAGGCACGCGTGCAAGCGCCTCATTCGTCGCCTCATAGATGCGAGAACTATGATTGGCTGATCGAGACGTCGAGGAAGCACATCGGTGAGCGTTTGGGAAAATGCAATTCGATGCGAGCTAGTCAGCCAGGCATGACACGCTACACACTTACATGGCATAGCGATTTACCGCCGAAGTTCAAAGCAGCCAACCAACCTCCTTCCTACGTAGTCAAGATGCCAAATCTCCTACAAGATGCCGATGCACGCGTAGTCGAGAACTTTCCTCCTACCGCAGACCCAGTTACCCACGCGGACGTGAGATGACATTTCCTCCTCCCTAGCGGCACTACCCAGCCTCTCGCATGCCAGCCACAGAAGCTCATGAAGGCCACAACCGTCCCTCTAACCTGGCTCTCGCAAGCCAACCACATGAACAACAGCTGCCCAAACTCTGCCGTTGGTACGTATCTCCCTCACTTAACTTAACTATTCTTCCTCCACACGGATTCTTTCAGTTTCCTCATTACCGTCTCCGGGGGAGTACTTGTAGTGAGTCGGTGCCTGCTCGCTGTCTGGCTTTCCTCTCGTGATTTAAATCTGTCTGGACCTCAAGGTCGTTGCAACTGCTGCGAGACACAGGCCACCCACGATGTCCATCAACGGTGTCAAGCCAGACGCTATCCACCCGCACACTGTCCACCTGCACGGTGTCCAACCAATCACAGGCCGACCTAGCCAATGGACCCGCTCTCTCTCTGTCTCCTGGCCTAACGGCTCTTAAACCTCACTTGGAATTGAGCCTCGCACGCGGTGGTCGTGACCACACCTGCCTCACGGTCGGACGCCATGCAAGACCAATTGGCGAATTTCCCTTTCCTCTCTGTAAACAATATAATGTTCCGTCTACTCTGTCTTCCCAAGACTTCTCATATCTCCTAAGGAACCAGGGCCTGAATGATTGTAGTTGTTAGGGTTCACCGTATTAACCTTAACCCCTATAAGTCTACCTTATTTTAAATCTAATTCACGTACAAGTATCTCTCCATGCGCCTACTGGATGTAATGAACACAGCGGCCCCAACCGGATATGATGGTCAAACTGTCATATATGAATATTTAGTGGTCTTTGCCGTCCGACGCCCTCCATTGGTTTTTCCGGCGTCATTTTTCACGGTCAGCTGCCTCAAGGTCATCCAACTTCTCAGTCAGCGCCTACAGACGCGCTGACCTGCAGAAACTTGACCTTCTTCCACTCGGACACACACACACGCGCGTCTAGGTTCTCGCGGCTGCCCAAGCACCACTAAGAACATGTCCCTTTCCCCGCCCCCTCGGCCACCAAACATCACTTAGGACCATGGCGCTCCAGCGGAATGATACGTGCTCCGAAGTCCAACTTCTTTCCATTTATTCTTCGTTCACTTGTGTACACAATAAATTATTCCTCCTATTCTGACCTCCACCGACTTCTCCTTTACTAAGGAACCATGCTGTGAAGATCGCAGTTGCTTGGGTTTAACGTACTTAACCCCCTGCGATACGCTTACTTGATGTGGTGCGCATAGCGGACTCCACCCGATATGAGGGTCGAACTGTCATACATGAATACAGTAGACGTGCGCAGCCTCTACTGCACTCTCTCCTCCATCTCAGCCAATACCCACCGGATGCTTGTAGGTCTAGTCACTGTGGTGGCGTTTGTTCTGACCACTCCTATCCCCCCTTCCTCTCTTGGTTTGTAGCTATTCAATCGGAAGCGCCACCGCTGACTCCTTTTGCCTTCTCCTGCTTGCGCGCGAGTAACAATCTCCGCCCATGCGCTAGACTTGATCTGCGGCTTGCAACGCCGTGAAACCGATTGATATTTCTGTCTTTATCAATGAGTTGAGGGGTCCTCTAAACATCGACCATCTCTTGCACTGTCTACCGAACATTAAAAGCGTGTCAGAAGCAACCGAGACTATATCGCTGCACAGCTCGGCTTGGGTATTGCTAATCACCCGACAGCTACCAAGCATGCACGAGTCATGCAAATCAAAGACCCACTGGATTTAAGTGAGCAATCTGGCGTCATTTATCAGGTGCGATGTCGCGACTGTTCTTGCCATTATACAGGGCAGACCGAGCGACGACTTACCTCATGAATAGTGGAGCACAAACGGGCAGTACGGAGAGGCGATCCACTGTCCCAGATCACTACCTACACTCTGAAAGATGGCCACGAATTCGGCTTCTCGAACACACGGATAATGGTACGAGCCAGTAATAAGACGGGGTGCGGACTGCTGGAGGCCTGGGCGTCAGATCCTAACTCCATAAACAGGCGCATGGATATACCACCCTCTTATTGGGCCATCCGTGCCCCTGACCAGAAACCAGGACCCAGTTCCTCTACAAGCACGCATGCTGCCACCTCAAGGTCACACGCCGTTACTCCAGGTACGCGCGTAGGAGACAGACGATAAGATAGCGTGAAAATGAACGTGGCGTGGACAGGAACCGATCAATAATTGCCACCCTCCCCCTTACCAATCCTATTTATGCATAGCCAATGCTTCGTGTTTTCTCATTTACTCTGGCGATGGCTTCTCGTGTGGAGCCGACATCTCAGAATAAAACTATCGTTCCAGAGATCGCGTCTTCCTATTCTTTATCAATTAATCTCCGCAGCCGCCTACCGTTCTCATTTGTATGGACAAGAAAAACAGCTGACAACGGAACTTGCCTGGCTATAAAAATGGTTGCTACTACCCGCTGAGTTGCGCGTATTCTACATTATCATAATAATGATAACGATCATCTTCATCGTCCGCATCATTATCACTACAAATTTATCTGTCCTGACTTCTGCTTTAGGAACCCTCGTGTTGTGGCGCCCTGGGACTCGCGCCCCGTCGTTCTACCTCGAAAAGCTCATTTATCGTTTCCCCTAAGCAGGTAACTTACTGTCAGTGGACCTCTTGGCAGCAGCTTCTCAAGTTGTGGCTCATTCCACGAGACCTGGCCACACCTTCAAATCTGATGCGGCCGAAATTCTCGCAAGAGGTGACAATCGGGTGAGCCGAGAATTACTTGAGTCATGGCTCACGGGCCCCAAATCCATAATAAAGTGCAGAGATTTGTCCAATCCTTATCCGGTCCTGAGACTCAATTTGGCCAAAGCAAGTCACCACTTGGGGTGCGGACAGGCCTTCGCAAACACCACAGAGCCAGATGTCCTAACAATCATCACGCCCGAGTCTGTAGTGGCCCTTTTGCAGCCACTTGGAACCCAAGACCAGCCGCTGACGCATGATTCATTTAGCCTGCCTGTTCTCCCCCGGGACAAAGCATTCGCCGGTGATTCCTGATGCACTAGTCACTCCGGAGCCGACCCGAATAGGGAACGGACGCACTACGCCGCGAGTCAACATTCTCTCCATCTATTCTCCGTTCCATTGTGTACACAATAAACTCTTCCTTCTACACTGGCCTGATCAAGACTTCTCCTATCTCCTAAGGAACCAGGGTCTGGAAGATTGTAGGTGTTAGGGTTAACCATCTCAGCCTTAACTCCTATAAGTCCACCACGCGTAATAAAAGTTAAACAAGTCAGAGCCCACATGCCCTCCAACAAACTATCCACGCACAAGAAGGCATTTGACGGTAATTGTCTCTGTACGTTTTCAGCAATGACTGTGTCCTATAAATACTGGAAAACCTTGTGCGTGAATTACCCGTTTACGCTACTGCTCTTTGGCTGTGTCTCTGATGGCGAATCCCCGACACATCTCGAAACGTCAGGCGAATAAAGTTAGTGTCCCATCGATCGAGTCGGCTTCTCAATAACTTCCTGGGACTAGCTTGTTCGCTTGCATTGGCAGCTTGATAACGGTTGCCACTGTGGTGACTCACTCCACATAGGCTAGCATGTCCGAACGCTCGCCGCTGCTAACCAGTTCTCCTGCACTCGGCAATAGCCAATCAGGTCCCTCAAAGCCCAGCCTTTCCCCCGCACGCCTTGGTCGATGCAGTCTTTCCGGCCAATAACCTTGAGGCAACCAGACAATGCCATTCTCGTTGCTGCTGCTGCTGAAAACCGCACTTGGACTGTGGCTGACTTCCTGCCGGTCATAGGCTCGCCGAGTCAATCTGCTTTATTCTACTCTCCTTCTATTGTGTACGCAATAACCTCTTCGATCTACTCTGGCCTTTAAAGACTTCGTGGGAGCCTACCTGGCTGACTCATGCCGGCTTCGTTGCCAAAAGCCGCGAAAGTGCAGTGGCTACGCGCGCCGGCTAAACTCCTACGCAGTGTCTGCCTTTGTTTGCCGCGCACTCGGCAACTATCGGGCGAGACAGGGACTCCCCCACTGGTGCCTATCCTTGGCGTTCACCAATCACCATCAAGGCCATCAGACAGACAAAGGTCTTCGGCGACTGACGTTGGAGTTACTCGGCCTTCCACATTGGGTCGAGACGGACGCGAAGCTGCAGTGCTCTCTCACGGTGCTGATGGTCGAACTCAACGCCAGGCCGAGTCAACCACTTTACTACTGACTATTCTCCTACTTGTTCTGTACAAATTATAACCTTCTCCTACTATGGTTCTACAAGACTCCTCTATAATCTCCTAAAGAACCGGACCTGGAAGATCGCAACCGTTAGGGTTAACCGGCGCAGCCTTAACAACTCCTTTGCGATAATGGTGACTGCCCGACGTGATCTGAACTCCCAACTTCTGATCTGGCTGAGCTCAATCATCGTCAGACCTCCCTCGTCTTCAACTGAATTTTTCCAGTGTCATCTGGTGTGACCGCAATATGGAGACTTTCTGCATCGACATCCTGTCGTGAAGCGAGGTCGAGATCTTCAACCGCTCACAACCTCTGATGTGGCCTGCCTTCGCTGCGTAGTTGCTGACTTCCCGACCTGTCCCAACGCAGTTTCCTGCGTATTTGGCGATTTATGGACCTGTCCCTACGTATTTGGTGATTGGCATTCGTGACTTACTGCCGATAGCCCATGCAGCCCAGGTTATGGTTACTTCCCAATCCAACAGAGGTGTCCCCTTATGAGTGCCAGCACCCGGATCTTCTAAATCTCCACACTTCCTTCTACTGCCAACGATTCTTCTGGTTCAACTCATACTGATATGGCATACTGATTTGCCGTTGAAGTTCAACCCGGCCAACCAGGCTCCCTCCCACGTAGTTGAGATGCCCAATCTCCTACAACATGCCACTGGACGCGTATTCGCGA
The DNA here is from genome assembly GCA_036362985.1 of Ligula intestinalis. Taxonomy (NCBI): domain Eukaryota; kingdom Metazoa; phylum Platyhelminthes; class Cestoda; order Diphyllobothriidea; family Diphyllobothriidae; genus Ligula; species Ligula intestinalis. Next base: position 5,287,624 of record JAYGXS010000009.1, read on the forward strand.
GCTTTTCTCCTACCGCAGACCCAGTTGCCCACGCGGACGTGAGATGACCTTTCCTTCTCCCAAGCGGCACTGGCGGCACTAACCCGCCTCTTGCAACCTCACCTTGGTACGTATCTCCCTCACTTAACTTAACTATTCTTCCTCCACTCGGATTCTTGCAGTTTCCTCGTTACGGTGTCCCGGGGGGGGGGGTACAGTGGTGACTCACTCCACATAGGCTAGCATGTCCGAACGCTCGCCGCTGCTAACCAGTTCTCCTGCACTCGGCAATAGCCAATCAGGTCCCTCAAAGCCTAGCCTTTCCCCCGCTCGCCTTGGTCGATGCAGTCTTTCCGGCCAATAACCTTGAGGCAACCAGACCATGCCATTCTCGTTGCTGCTGCTGCTGATGAAAACCGCACTTGGAATGTGGCTGACTTCCTGTCGGTCATAGGCTCGCCGAGTCAATCTACTCTCATCTATTCTCCTCTCCCTTGTATACACAATACATTCTTCCATCTACTCTAGCCTTTAAAGACTTCTCTCCTGCACTAAGTAACTATGGTCTGAAGATAGCAGTTGCTGGGTTTAACTCACTTAACCCCCTGCGATACCACCACCTACGTCACTACAAAGAGGCCGTACTCCGTTGTAGCGGACAGGCATTTGCCAGGTGCATAAGCGTCACAGCCATTCTAAACGCAACCGCTTCACTGGCCCCCGTGATATGCGGCCACCTCGCAGTTGTCGACGGCATTGTCTGAGCTGGGCCTCAAATGGGGGGGAGGGGGGCAGGGCCGAATAAAAAAGTCTTTAATGTCCGTTGAGGGGGAGGGAGGAGAGGAGGGGGGGGGGGTAGGAGGTGATGTGCGGTTTAGCATTGGGTGGCAGTTAAGCGATTGGAGTGCGCCTTTGGCTTAGTCAGATGTCTCATCCCAGGGGAGTACTGGTTGAGGAGGACACCAGATGAACAGGGGGAGGGGCGCTAACATTGGAGAGAGGACACTGGAGGAGGACATTCCTCGTCCAGCTGCAGTGCATCTTGTTAGGACTATAGCCTGACCAAAGGCTAGCAACCTTGCCGGCTGTTCTAAGGCGTCGTACATGCCGCCGACTGCCACAATAATTCCTGTGTTCAATAGCGTTCGCTGGGCTGGCCACAAGCAATGACCTTAGACCAGACGCGCATGCGCCCATGCTATGAGCTTATGCAGTGTTAGGATTATTCCTAACGAGGGGCCTGGATTAACTCTCAGGTCACGCTATCGGTCCGCTCTACAGAAAAAGCGCGTGCAGCCAATACGGCCAATCAGGCCACAAGTGAACGCGCAGACAATCTATCATAAGTCTCTGTCCCTAGCAGACAGGGCGAGCTGCATCAGACACTGGATAACGAGAACACGCTAGTCCGCTCCCAATGCCGGGGCTTGCCCCCGAGGCGAGACACAGAGGGCGCTGGAGATCAACCAGCGGCAACAGCTACTCGAGAAAGCAACTCTGGGTTTTGCACACAATAAACCCTCCTTCGGGTGGATTCCAGAATTAAGCCCTTCTTATTGTGTTCTTCCCTCGGGCTTTCAACAGGGCGTAATTCGACGGTGACACACATCAGATGTCACCGTTACAACATTGGTGAAGCCGAACTAGTCGTTACAACAGATCCGACACGTCCAGGCGATCAAACTAAGAAATAACCACCAACACCACTACTGTCAAGCAAGTTTTGAATGGACCGGAATATTTAATAAAGATGCAGTCCATCATATCGGAAGTGCAAGAAAAAAGACAAAATGAATATTGTGGCAGCCTGAATTCGGTAGTGCTGCGCGTATTCACTTCCCTCTCATCTCCCAGACCTTTGTCTAGCAGCGCGCCCAGCGCTGACTCATCTTCTTACCTCTGCGCGTTCTTGCACTTTTTCACCCCCGCTGTCGACGTGCCCGCGTCCGGAGCTATTCGATTTCTCGCGAACTCTGACACCTGCACCCTTTCATGATTGGCTGATGGCTGGGCAAGGCTTCGTTTAGCTCGCGCATAGACACTTTTTACACCGACTCGACTGGTACGCAGTGCTTGCAGCAGCTACTGTAAAGCTTTTTGAGCATTAAAATTGTCGGAATTCATTCAGTCTCCCCAGACTTGTGATTTGGGGATACTTCTGGTGTCGAGACCACAACTAGCTCTCGATAATATTGCACGGATGAAGTAGAAGTACAATTAACAGATTAACTTGGTGCGACTCCATACCGAAGTTTTCATAAGCGATCGTGATCTCGATTGCCCCTATCGCAGGGGTTTAAGTAAAGTAAACCCAAACAACTGCGATTTTCAGACCATGGTTACTAAGAAGAGAAGAAGTCAGTGGTGGTCGGAATAGTGAGAATAGTTTATTGTGTACACACAAGAACGAAGAATTGATAGAAATTGTTCTGAACTTGGAGCACAGGTCATTCCACTGGAGCGCCGTGGCCCTAAGTGATGTTTGGCGGTCGAGGGTGAAAAAAAGGGACATGTTCGAGTGGTGCTTGGGCAGCCGCGAAAACCATGACGCACGTCTGTGTGTCCGAGTGGGCGTAGGTTAAGTCTCTGCAGGTCAGCGCGTCTGTAAGCGCGTCTGAGGCAGCTGACCTTGAACAATGACGCCGAAAAAAGCAATGGAGGGCGTCGGCCGGCAACGACCACTACATCTCCGACCCGTAGGCACTCACATCTCCTGTTAGCATGGTCTGCCAAAGATCCACTAGGATGGCCTGCTGATTCGGACATGCAAAAGGTGACGTATCAGGCGATAGCGAAGTTTTCAGCAGCATGAGCTGACACCAGGCAATTATCTAGACACGTTCGCATTTATTGATGACGTCAGAGAAGTGAACTTAATCCGTATGGTGATGCTATCACTCGACGTCTCCGCACTGTTTACAAGCGTCCCGGTCGCTGAGGTAGTTCATAACATTTTCGAATTGCTACTGACAAGGAAGTTGGAGATAAGAAGAACGAAGAATGAACTTCGAGATCTATTACCAAGATGCACATTAAATGCTGACTTCGTTTGTTTAACGCACAAATAGCCGGGCTCATCTCTTTGACCTCTTCTAGCCGGTTTATTAATGGGCAAACGGGAGAGATTTCAACTAGGATCAGATCAGTAAGCTAAGACATTACGCTCGCCACGCTGAGGACATATTTGCAATCACCACAACAGAAGGCAGTGTAGATGCACTCTGAAATGCTGTCGGTCAGGCCTTAAGTTCACGTTGGAAGTGGAAACGGCAGGTTCGCATCCTTTCTTGAAAGTTCTCCTAAGTCAGAGACCTGACGCTTTCGTCCGAAAGAGCCTTTATCGAAAGGTAGACGAACTTTAGCAGTTTCTTACCCATCCAACAAAAATGTAATATAGTCCGCTGCCTGGCAAAAGGGCTAGATAAATTTGCTCGGCAGAAAGTATTAAGGAGGAGCTTAAAAAATTGAGGCAAAAGTTATCATTCCAGGAACGTATATATTTTCAGAAGACGAAGGCTTTTCAAACACCGTAATCATGATTTTATCGATGCGAGATTTCGGGCTCCTGCTGGCGTCCATCGTGAGAGATGGGAAAACAGTAACGAATGGGGTGGCTAGTTCTTGCGTGTGTACAAAAAAACGCATTGCCATGGGACTAGGCCTCTGAATTGCACACCGTCCCAAGGCTACAATGCACAGCCTTGTCATTGTAACCAAGGATCGATTGAATACCAGTGACCAGTCAGACGTAATGTATCGCATGCCATATCTAAACTGTCCCATAAGTTACACGGGACAGACTGGACGCAAGCTGGGTTCGCGTATACACGAACAAAAGCTGGCCTTTCGACGGGGTGACACATCATCGCATATGGCAGCCCACACCCATGAGACGGTTCACGAATTCTACTTCGCAGCCGCGAAGATAATTGCCCACGCTGGCAGCAAGATGGGCCGAGAACCTATTGAAGTCCGGGCATCGAATGACAACTCAGTTAGCCGATGTATTGAGCTGGCGCCCGCATATTTAGCCCTGTGCTGGTATCTCCAGATCCACGGCACTGACAGTTAATTAGTCGTCTTCCTCCCTTCCTCCCTTCTCCCCCTCAGCTCTCACTTTTACTTGACCTTATCCCCTATAAATGTTGCTTGTTTTCGTTGACAGTTATATTTCTACAAATATTCCCGCCCAACACGCCGATCTCGCCCACCGCCGTGGCGAGTTGGCGGTCAAACTACACAATTATTGATTATCTACACGTTCAAATTTTAGTTGTTTTGTACGTTCGTTACTGTTTTGCCTCCTCTGACGATGGACTCCGGCAGGAGCTCGAAAGCTCAGACCAATAAAATCATTACAGTAGTCGCCGGCTATTAAGCCCACCTCGGGCCCAGACCAAATTGGGCTTAATAAGCGGCGGGCGCACTAACCGGAGAGTCCTAGTTCTTGATTGGCAAACGCAGGATAGGCACTATACATTGCATGCGTACTGTATTATGTGAAGAGCTTGGTTATGTACAAGAAAAGAATGCTGTTTGTCTGTATTTTACGTAATAATAAAAACAAACAAAATTATTTGCGACACGTAACCAGTTGCGCACGCAGAGAGATGAGAATTTCACTCTATCCTGTTGGCAAAATGGGCTTTAACTGGCGACTGGGCTTATTAGCCGGCGGATTTTGTTATGTAAGATTCCATCACAAGTTAACTTGGGCTTAATACGCGGCTGGGATTTTTAGCCGTGGGCTTAATAACCGGCGACTACTGTATTCCAGTGTTCGATAAAACTTCTTCTTCTTCTTCGTCTTCTTCTTCTTCTTCTTCTTCTTCTTCTTCTCAAAATATACAGGTTCCTGGAATGCGAACATTTGCTTCAATACGTGAGAACTTTGGGCACGATGCGCTTCGGCAGCTCGAAGCTAGGAGATTTTCGCCGCACGAGAGACAGCCACTTATGAGCAACTACGTTTCTTGCACCAATGCATAAAAGACGGACTGACACCCCGACGCCTGCGATACATATCTCCCGGTAACACGTGCATAGGCAGAGAACTTGAGAAGAGATTTACAAAGCAGATGACAAGGGCTCTAATCCTTGCTAGCCACCAGCGTCTACTCAAATACAAAGTTTTTATTGAGCAGAAGAAAAGCGAGTGTGCTGGCTTTCTCGGTGATTCCATCACTGAAGATTTTGCTGAGACAATCGCTGCGCTGGCACAGCTAAGACAAGCCAGGAAGCGAGTTATCGTGGATCGGAAGCTAAGAAAGCTACAACCAGCCGACACAGGAAGCTCAAACTTGGTATATACCCTCTCCTCCAAGCAACTAACGGAAGGGCAACTACGAGTGGTCCAGGATGAAGCGTGTTTTAACACCGCTGATCCGGACCCTGTCGATTTCATTGTAGCTGTAGAAGCCAGACTTGTGAGGACTAAAACAACAGACAAAAAGAAAAAGCTGTCCGAAAACGGGTCACCTTCTTGCTGATAACACACCGGCCAGCCCAATGCGTGTCAAAGAATGAAGTGAAAGCTCTTAAAGAACGAAATATTATCATACTGCCCACAGACAAGGGACGGTCAACGATCGTCATGAACCGGAACGACTACAACGAGAAAGCCAATGTTCTCCTTAATGACAAAGAATGTTACAGACCTGCACAATGCTCAGAAGCAAAAGCAGTATAAACTAAGTTGAACAGTTGTCGGATTGTACACCGATCTATATCTCAGGGTGTACCCACCCTGGGTTGCTACTTGCGAACTCGGGCCAACCGATTGTATGTTCGCAAGCGTACTTGGAGAATTCAAACGCTCAATTGTGATCACTGAGATCACGGGTGCGGGAACTTGCAATTTGTTTCGAAATTAAGGTCTGCGCTTACGAGGTTTTTAGTTTCTACCTTAGTGAAGAAGACACATCCGGCTGAAAAAATTGACGTGGGAACTGCGTATTATTTGCTCTTTGGAAATATCGTTTCTGAATGAGATGAATCCTTCGCCTTCACAATATAACTGGACCGCGGATAATTCCACGCACAAGTCTGGAAGTTCACTCGCTCCTAAGACGAACATCGCTGCTTCTGACTCTGATTGCAAAAGTGAAAAAATTCCTTACAACAAAGGCTGAGTCGTTAGCACTAAAAATTCTGACTGTCGAAATTCTTCGAACAAGCAAACGTTTTCGCTGTCTATATTAGTACAGCCGGTAAATTGCAAACTTTTGAATTCATGCACTCTCATATAGTTTCCAATAGCATGCTAAACGCTCACGTGCATGATCCATCTGTGTAACATGGAAAACAACGTTTGTCGACGGCTGGATTTGAACCCCGGACCTCATTCCAAAATGTCGGTGACTTAACCGACTTAGGCATTAGTTCACACTCTGTAGGCCGAGCCGCTAATATATACTCTAAAGGGTGTAATCAGGCTAACTTATTTAAGTCACCCGTTACAACCTTTTACAAGGTACTCCCAGAAATATCCGAAGCGCTTTCAATAACCCGTACCAAATCCCAGACCATCCACTATGCAAACACGCACCTTTTTTCACCAACCGCCTTAGAACCGAGCACCACCCAGCCAAATAAGTCTACGCACGCACACTGCGATGGATGTCTTGATCTAGCCACGCGGGTAATGCGTTTAAAGAGAAGCCTTGCATTTTACTCAGAGATAATAGCAGTGCTTATAAAGCACAATAAAATAACACCACCAGAGGCGGAGCACGCAGAAGACTCGACACTGGTTGATAAATCAGGAAACCACGAGTCCAGTAGGGCCAAACACAGGCGCATACGCCAGCAGAAGGTGGCTGAAGAGTGGTCTGCTAAAGACCAACAAAAGCCCTCAGTTTTCTCGCAAGACAGAACTGCGAGCATGCCATGTGAACATAAAGCAAGACAACCAATCCAAGAGGAGATATCTGACGAAAAGGAAGTTAAATTGGGCAATAGAGCAAACGGTAATTTAGAAGAAAGTGCTATCAGCACAATGTCCTTAGAATCTTTCAGAGATTTGGGCCTCGAAACCCCTGTTGCTACTTTTTCCAGGGTTAGCGAAATGAACGAACAGGAAACAAAACTTCATCAGTAAAATTAATTCGATGCGACCATGGCACAAGGTCGATCAAATCGTAAATAGCATATTGTGATACGGGGTGCACCAGAATAAATGGCTACCGTTGTGTAGGGTAAGGTGGAGCACGATAGAGCTCTCTTTCGACAGTACTCTAGACACTGCTAAGAGGCACTGAGTCTGTAAAAATTATCAAAACATATAGAAAAGGCAAGGTCGAGCCCCCGACTGGTTCAAGCTCTCAGCCACAATCACTAAAAAGTCATTTGGGACACCGAAGCGCAGACACACCTTCTGCTAAAAAGAAAGTCCTCTCTGCGAACCATGCATGCCGGATTCTTCTTTTAGCTAGACTATGAATCGAACGAACGCATGAAAATGCAACATTTGATAAACGAACTCAACACCCGAAAGAACAAGGGCGAAACCGGCCTAAAAATAAGAAGAGGAGTAATAGTTCACATCGAACGTAATGTTCTTTGGCCGGAAGTAGTCAGTCGAAAACCTAACCAAAGTCAACCGGCTGGTTTTAGAAGATACCACAAGCAGTAGTGTACGCTGCCTCGAGGTCTATTATACCAATTGTCAGGGTCTTGAAGCGACCTTGTATTCCTTAGCCATGCTTTGCTCACATGCCCCACGTGTCTGGCTCTCGTGTGCAGCAGCCCATGCGGGCCACAGGTTGTCGAAACTTCCGCTCAAGGTCACCCCCTGTCTGGCCTCACTGGCCAAACACTTCTCAAGGCCAGTTCACAACAGGACCCTAGTGCGAGAATGGCTGACGTTCAGACACTCCCTTAGCGGCCCGCTCATGGCTGGACTTGCACACGTCTGGGAGTCATTTGGAGTTAAGGCTAAGACGGTTAACCCTAACATCTAAAATCTTCCAGACCCTGGTTCCTTAGGAGATAGGAGAAGCCTTGGAAAGGCAGAGTAGACGGAACATTATTTCGTTTACAGAGTCAGCGGAAAGCTGCCAGTTGGTCTTGCAAGGCGTCTGAACGTAAGGCCAGTGGAAGAGGCCGGCGTCGCCGCGACCGCGACGCGCGAGGCGTAATTCCAAGTGTCCTCTGACCGCAGTCATCCTGGGTGGCCGCCGAATACTCGCTTTGTCTCGGTAGACTGGTAGTGATTGGTTGCACAGCGCAAGGTTGGCAAGACGAGATTGGATGTGTTCGTAAGTGGCTCAGGCCATTGAGCGAGAACGGACATGGGGTGCCGGAAAGAAGCGCCTGACCGCAGGTGGCATTAGGCGCGCAAGCCAAAGGAGCCATCCGTCAGATCATGGGTTCCAAGTGGCTGCTAGAGCCACCAGAGTCACTTAAGTATTACTTACATTCTACTCCTGTTACACCTTATTAACTTATTTCTTATATTCTGGCCTTCAATGCCTTATATTATCAACTAGCTTATAACAGTTGGGACACGTACTATCGCCTATTATCTGGCCGGACCATTTTGTATACCACAGTCTCTTCAATAAATTTGACGAGCTCAAAATAATAGCACCTGAGCAGAAACTGCATATAATTGCTTGGCTGACCAAGGCAATAGGGAGCAGCGAAGTCAGCATTGAAGGCTATCAACTGTTCCGCTGCGACAGATCTCAACGTAGGGGCGGAGGCGTGGCACTTTATGTAGGTTATGAAATTTTCTGTTGTCAGGGGGTAATCGCCGACGTTACCCTACGACGATATGAAATACTTTCGTGCAAGATTAAGATTAGGCAAAAGCAGGCACTCAATCCATGCGTTGTTTATCGATCTCCCGGCTCCAGCGAAAGTGATGACGTGGTACTATAAATTTCATTGACAGTTATCTGTAAACCGGACAATATATTACTACTGGGCGACTTAAATGCTCCTGGCATCGATTGGATGAGTCCTGGAGTAAAGGCCGCAGCAGCACCTTTCAAATGTCAGGCCAAAGTAGCTTATGTAGACCCACTCATATACCCTTGGTCCCAGCATTTTGTCCTGCAAAAACGGTGGTTAAATAGTTTTGGGGGTGGGGAAATAGGATGGGCAGCGAAAAAATCTTTTAGAAGTGTTAAATCGAATTTGAACCCCGTGGCCGCTGGGAGTAAGTTGTTCCGCATGTAAATTGCAGGTGTGATCGGGGCTTCGCGCCGCAGAATATACTAATCTAACTCCAGAACGGTAAGTTGGACCTCAGGTAAGTTGAAGTAGACGACCTCCTACCCACCATTTCAATTGTTAGGTAAATTCAAGAAACCTGCAAATTGATAATTGGGTTTTTCCGCAATACAGATTAGGAAAATCTACAGATATAAATCAAACTCACTTCTAAATAAAGTAAAATAAAACGCATTTAGCATTTATGAAAGTATATTCCACTGCGTGTCCTAATACCCCACCCATAAAACCCTATAACCACCGTTTTTGTACGAAAACATGCAGGGAGTAGGGATTAATGAGTGGGCCTACACAAGCTACTGTTTCCAACTATCAACTACTTCAGTTTTGAGTTGACCCAATTGTAAAAAATATCGAGGCATCCGCCGGTAAAGGCCTTCTCTGATACGCGGGTTCAAATCCCGCCGAACGCCTCGAACTTTTTTTTACAATTGGGTCAAATAGAATAAGGCAAATATGCCAAACCTCCTAATACCAACAGTTTTCTTTGGATGACGCAGAAATATTTTGAAAACCGATTTTGAAGAAATGAGACGTACAACTTCCGCAGAAAACTGGTTACCCAGTATGAACGATACATATGAATTATGGCAGCATATCCAAGGGACGGTAGAGCGCATAATTGAAGTCCATTGCCCAATGAAAGTAATAAGACCATGTGCCAGACCTCCATAGGTCGACCGGACGATACAAAGGACCATAAAGTAGAAATAAAGGCAGTGAAAAAAGTTCGTTAATCTTCAAGATACACCATCACCTGCCGAATATAAAACGCAACGAAATATATGCCGTAAGAAAATGCGAACTGCTTGAGCTGAGTCTAAGCGTCGACCAACAACATAAGCCACAATATACCAAAGTAGTTTTATCGATACATCCGCAGTCAAAGGAAGCACCGGAACGACATTGCAACTCTATGGGATAATCTCGGGAACGTAATTACGTAATGACCACTGAAAGTAGAGTTACTGCCCAAGTTTTTTAGATCGGCATTTACGATGGAATCTCCCGACGACAATCTGGGAGTAGTAGTGGGCGAAGGTACAACCGTCATTGGAACTGTGACCTTTTCTGTCGCAGACGTCAGACATGTCCTCAGTCACATCGTACCAGACAAGTCTCCTGGACCGGATGGGATCCTTGGACTGATACTTAAAGAACTGTCGACCGAGCTATCGGTGCCTCTTTCAATTCTGTTCGAGCTTTCCATGAGAACAAGGGACTTGCCTTTGCAGTGGAAGACGGCCAACATCGTACCGTTATATAAGGGAGGTAGCAAGATGGCTACAAACAGCTTTCGGACTACAAGCTTGACTTGCCTATCCTGCAAAAGGATGGAGGTCCCTGTCAAACAGGCCATGCTAAGATTTTTCAAAAATGAAATCATACAAAATTTCCAAATGGCTTTCGGCAAGGGCGCTCCTGCCTTTCAAATTAACTGACTTCAATTGAGGCCTGGCCAAGTGCTTCAGAAGAGGTCTTCGACGTGGACGTAGTATACATCGATTTCCGCGAAGACTTTGACAGCGTGCCCCATCAATGCCTTTTACATAGACTGACCGTTCTTGGCATCAAGTGGACGATTTTGGACTGGACCAGGACATTATTGGTCGGTCGAAAACAACGCGTTTTCATCGGGGATGATAAACCGGACTGGATGAATTTAGATAGTGTTGTTCCTCAACGCTCCGTTCTTTGTCCTCTAGTCTTCATTCTTTCGAGAACTGGACTGCGGTAAAATCACTCACCGATGACTTTAAGCTCTGGCAGGTCATAAAACGCCTGAGCGACCGAGATGCTCTGCAAAATAATCTTTGCAAACTGCAGACGTGGTCCGAGAGATGGCTCCGGGATTTTAATGTAAACATGTGTGCCGTCCTCCACCTGCGTCCAACGAACTGGCCCATCCCACACAGCATGAGGACGTACCGCCTGAAAAACAGTCAAATTCCCGTAGCATCTGCGCAAAAAGACCTCGGCATTTGGAAACAGCGTAATCTGAAGCCCTCATTACAATCTGTCAAAAGCTGCAAATAAAGCCACGGGAGCGCTGCACGCTATCAAAAGGGCGTTTCTAGCCTACGACGAAGATCGCTTTGGTAAAGTGTGTATTACATTAGTTCGACCACACATGGAATATGGCATACAGGCGTGGTGGCCATGGCTAGCAAAAGATACAAAATGTCTCGAGAAAGTGCAGCTTCGGGCAACAAGGCTTGTAAGAACGTAGTGGCCCTTTCCGCCCGACGCCCGACGTCACAGACAACGTCACTCAGAGCAGGGCCTTGCGCGAGTGTACGTTTCGGCCTGCCTTCGACCAGACGCTATCTGGCGCATGGGACACTCACCACCCAAGCCAGTGTCTACCTTCGTGCGGTCCAACCAATCACCATCAAGGCCGCGAGACTGAGCGAGGATTCGTCAGCCACCCCGATGACTGACGGTAGAATTTCTTGGCATTCTGCTTCCTTGCGGGGCGGACGCGCCGCCGCTGTTCTCTCACATGGCTCTCACGGTCGAACACCACGCCAGACCGAGTCAACCTTCCTATGTACTATTATCCAACTCATTCTGGAAACAATATATTGTTCCTACTACTCTAGCTTTCCGAGACTTCTCTCCTCTTCTAAGGAGCCGGGCCTGGAAGATCGCAGCCGTTAGGGTTAAACCTTCGTAGCCTTAACACTTTTGCGATAAGAGGTCCAAAGAACCATTCTTACCTAGACAGAATGGCTTGCCTAAATTTATTCCCTGTGCATTACGGACATAAACATGGAGATCTTATCTTAGTTTGCAAGATAATACACAGTCTTGAGAAAGGATTGCGCTTTGAGGACATGTTTCAGTGGCGTCTCTCGCCTCATCTCCGTGACTACTAGATTAAGTTGCAAAAACAATGCTACTCACTGTTTGCCAATACTATGTTAGTAGTGGTAATTTGTTACGTCTGCGTACGCACGTACAGGGTGACCCCGAAGTAACTGACCCTTTTGATTTGCTAATAAAACGAAAAAGATTAACGCTATGATATTTAAACTTGTTTTATTCGAAAGAAAACCCTATCTAAAATTTGGTGCAATGAAAATCCAAGAGAAATTCAAGAAAGGCTGCTGCATTCTCTTCGTGTGACGGTGTGGTGCGGAATAACTGCTTCCAATGTGATTTGCCCATACTTTTTTGAAAATAATGATGGCGCAACAGCAACAGTTAATGGTGAAAGATACCGAACTATGATTAGCGAATTTCGAATTCCTGAAATTGAGAGACATGACCTACGCAATACTTGGTTTCAACAGGAAGGAGCCACGGCCCATACAGCAAGAGAAACGATGACATTGTTAAATGAGTGCTATCCAAATCATTTGATTTCACGATTTGGTAACATTCCTTGGCTCCCTCGATCTCCAGATTTGACCCCATGCGATTCCTTATGGGGTTACCTGAAGTCAAGGGTTTATGTAACAAATCTAACAAATCTGCAAGACCTTTAAAACAACATTTGTTCTGAAATAAGACAACTATCGCCTGATACACTAAGGAGCGTTATGGAAACGTCACAGAAACGAACCCTTAGTTGTCAAAACAACCATGGCCATCATTTCAGTATCAGTATATTGATGGATATGTAGGAAAAATTCATTTGAGTGCCCTTTTCGTACATATGTGCAGTGGTAGCAGAAAATTTGTTTCTCAGACTGTTGGCGAGGCAAGTTGTCCTGTGTCATAGGATGAAAATAGGAGCAGACAGTGAAAAAAATCCTCAGGGGTTTTTAGGAGAAACACTGTCGCCCTTGTGGGAGTAATGCTTGGGATTTAGGAGAAAAAAGGGGGTTCCAACTGGGAGGGGGCATTGCAAAGGTTCCCAGGATCATCACCGTGTGAAAGCCACGTCCTGATTCTTCCTTGCTGATTGCAGATTCCGCCAACGGAACTGGACAAACAGAGGCATCCGTCCAGATCGTCGACAGTCCGCTTTGGGTCAAACCAAGGGTGAATGTTTAGGCCGTCAGGTCTGGCTGATAAGATCGCTAGTGGGGTAATCACGGTACGCAGATAGCCAAGTAAGGTAGACCGCGGAGACCTTAGCATGAGGCTATGCGTGGGAAGGCGTTGTAAATAGGAAACGTGAATGGATATAAAAACTTATACTACTGAAAAATTGGAAGTATTATTATGATTATTGTAAATTGTCAGTTCCGATCAATCGTGCACTGCTATACCAATCCAGTTTTCGCTTAAAAATCTCTAGCGATTCCGACATAACGACGTCCTGAGGAAGCGCATTCCACGGTCCGACGACTCTTTTTGAAAAGAAGTGCTTCCGAGCGTCCAGCCTGGCCCCTGTCACCTTTAATTTGAGAGGATGACCCCTCAGATTCGTGGTCGTTGCTAATTCGAAAAAATCCCCTGATATAGGACAGCAGTCTTGAAGACGTAATACGCGGAATGCTAGTATCAGGTCCCCCCGAAGCTGCCTGTAGCGCAATGGGAGGAGGTTGATATTCGACAGCCGTGTTTCCTAAGACTGCGAGCCCTGCCCCATAACAAGTTTGGTTGCGCGCCGTTGTAACTTTACCAGGATGTTGATGTCTTTCGTGGCCCAGGGTCTCCAAGCTTGGATAGCGGATTCTAGGTGCGGTCGTACGAAGGTTCCGAAGACTTTTTTGAAGCACTCTTCATTAAAGGTAGAAAAAGCTCGTTTGACGAGGTATAGGATCGACATCGCGGACTTGGCTACCTTTGTGCAATGCAGGGAGGGTTTAAGTGAGGGCGTGAGCCAGACTCCCAAGTCTTTCTGGGCGTTCACTTCCTTCAATAGTATGTCATTCAGTCGGTAAGCCGTGCCGTTTGAAGAACCGGATTCGCCGACTCGAATGGTGGTGCACTTGCTCTCATTGAACGGTAAGAGCCAGTCCGCCGAACATTTTTGAAGTCTATTAAAATTTTCCTGGAAGTGCACTTCGTCAGCCGCAGTTCGAGTTACGCTCCAAAGTTTTATATCATTGGCAAACATGGCGATGCCGCAATCCAGTTCGCGGACACAGTCGTTGATGTAGATAATAAACAAGATAGGGCCGAGAACGGAGCCTTGGGCAACACCACTGTCAACCTCAACCTTGGCTGGCTGTTTGTAGCTGATGTGGACAGTTTCTCGAGCGACCGATTAGGAAGCTTTTTATCCACGTAAGGAGCCTACCCCTTACTCCTATGCGGCTGAGTTTATAAAGGAGGCGGTGGTGCGGCACGCTTTCGAAAGCCTTTTTGAAGTCAATATAGACAAAATGCACTGCGTTTCCACTATCGACTGCCTCAGTCCACCGTTCTAAACAGTAAAGCAAGTTTGTTACGCAGGACCTACCTCTGCGAAAACCATGCTGAGCATCCGATAGCAGATGGTTTTGTTCCAGGAACTGCATAAGTTGTTGCTTGATAATTTTTTCCATGATTTTGCAACAGATTGCAGTAAGGCTGACCGGTCGGTAGTTATTCGCTGAGACCCGGCTTCCCCCCTTGTATAGCGGTGTAATCCTCGCGGATTTTCAATCTTCTGGTAGGCATCCGGTTTCGAAGGAGGTTTGGAAGAGCATAGAGAGTGGTTTGGCCAACTCATTGACGAGCTCCTTCAAAATATTGGCTTGTAGGTTGTCGGGACCTGGTGACTTAGATTCTTTTAAGCTTAAGAGTTCCCTAAGAACAACAGCCTCGGGGAATTGGACAGTCTCAACTATTGTATCCGCTTCGATGTCGTCGGTGGGGTGATCGTATGCCGTTTCCTTTGTGAAGACTGATCGGAAAAATTTCGAAAGATGATCAGCCTTTGCTTCATCATCTATCAAGTCTCTTCCCTCAGCGGTCCTCAGCAGGGGTATCGGATCCTTGTCTTTGGTGCTCTGCCTGAGGTAACTGTAAAACAATTTGGGGTTCACTGTGGCCCGGTTTAGCAAGTCTGCTTCAAAAGCCCGTCTTGTTTTGAGAATAAGACCCTTGACCCGGTTTCTCTGAGTTTTGTAGGCACTGACAGATGCAGGAGTCCTATCTGCTAGCATTTTTTCCACAGCTTCCGCTTTTTGTTCACATCTATTTTTAAGGCCTGCGTAAGCCATCGCGGTCTAGTGTTCACCTTTTTTCGCGAAATTGGACAGTGATTGTCGATGAGTCTGTGCAGTGTGTTCCGGAACGCTTCCCAGTCCGCAGTTATGTTTCCAGAAAATAGAGGTTCCCACTCGGCGCACGTGAGTTTGGTCTTCATTCGATCGAAATCGCCTCGCCAAATATTTCGTCTGGCTGTTGAGGGTCTCTCCGGTATTGAGAATAACGAGTACTCCCATAGCAGCACAACATGGTCGCTTTTACCTAGTGGTGGGAGACATAACACTTCGTCGATGCTGTCCTGCGATTTCGTGAGAACGAGGTCCAGACAGTTGGACTGCTGGCCATCGCGCATCTTTGTCGGAAAAGTGACGTGTTGCGTGAGAAATAACTTTAGAGTCATGCTCAGAAGGCAGTTGTCGAAGGTTAGATCGGAGATATGTGCGCAGGCCGCACCCCAGTCGATGTGAGGCGCGTTAAAGTCCCCCACAATCAGGATGTCCGATCGTGCAGTAATATTTCCAGCTCCTTTAGCAAGGAGGCATCCACTACGGGCTCTCTTCTCGGTGGTCGGTAGAGTGTCAATACATCGAGGTTGGGTGCACCTGGTACTTTAATGGACAGCCAGATGGCCTCGGAAGTACACGGCAGTTTATCCATTTTGTCTAAAACTGTGAGTCCATTTTTCACGTATGTTGCTACGCCACCGCCTTGACGACCTTCTCTGTCTTTTCTGAACAGTTGATAGCCAGGCATGGATACCTCGCCGTCGGCTACCTGTTCACACAGCCAAGTTTCCGTTATTGAAACTATATCTGATGATAATTCAAAGGCATGAATCTTCAGCTCGTCTAGCTTTGA
>JAYGXS010000009.1:5313716-5326249 GCA_036362985.1 Ligula intestinalis
TGTGCGGAATTGTAGGCATTTCGGTGGTATTTTTCGTGCCTTCGTTGTTACTCCTTTTACGTCATTGGCGCAAATTCTTGCGCAGCGGAATGACGTTTTCTATTTTATTCGATATATTTTATCATAAGGTGCTAATGTTTAGTCTTGCGAGCTCATTTTTGATTCAGTCAGGGGAAGATATTTGCGATGAAGACGATTGGCGTAGTAGGTCATTTAAACCCCACAACATTGAATTATTAAACAAATAATCTGGTTCATTTTTATCTGTCTGCTAGGTTTGTGCTTCTAATTATTAATTCATTTGCATCAACTAGTAAATACTCCTCGATTAAATGCGTGCATCTTTATCGGGAAGGGCCGTCAGTCGTACATGAAGGCGTCATATTGAATTTCAATTTAGGTAGTGTCCAAATATTGTTTTTGAGTAAGCTTTAAGCGAATAAAATGCTGGAGGTTTTAAACAATCATTTCGGAGTTCTTGGCTTTTTTTTAGTATCGGTCATGCACATGCACTGTACATTTTCTCCACGTGAACATTTGCGGCCGATAAGATATACCCAAGAAAAAGTGTGCAGTTGTCTGTGCGTAACATAAAACCAGTTTCCCTCAGTTGTAAGATAACATATCTGAGGCGCGTATTTCGTTCTTTAACCACGTTTCCGCGAATAACAGTATCGTTCATGTTAATGAGGCAGATGCTGTTTCATGTAGCACTGTCGTCAGGAGGTTTGAAAAGTGGCTGGTATTGTTGCCAGTCCAAAATGCAGCATGATGGACAAATAAAGACCGGAATCTACAAAAAGGTCGTCTTCGTATGGACGGCTCAGTGCACTTCCATTTGTCTGTAACAGCACGCGAGGTCCAGAGGGGAGAACCACGTTGCCCCACTGTTATTTTCTCACTGCTTTTCCAATGCCCCTACAAACGCTAGCATTTTGTGGCAAAACATAATAATTTCCATGCTCATTTCCTGGAAGATTTGATTTGTAAGTGTTCACCTTGGGAACACTTAAGAAAGAAGTACTTAACCCTATCTGGTTTAACATTTGCGGGCTTCTTGTTTCCAAATAAAAAAGGATCTTTCAGGTCATAAAAAGACTCTTAACTTTTGAATGAAGTCGTTCATCGCATCTCTGAAGCACTGCATACCTCAGAGTGCAACGTTTTCATTTTGCTCCACTAATTTGAAAAGAAGTGACATTACACGAGAATATAAGCAGCCCCTCTAACGCACAAAAGACGTTCGACGATTTCATTTCCACTGAAACCCAATTCCTTAAAACACCCTCTGAATAACAGGTATGTTCTACTATATATACGTTTTAAACACATCTGTTTGAGTTATTCTTATATATGTAGTCAGACAGTAACTAAACTTGCGTTTCTATGTGGTAAGGTTCAAGTCAGCAGAGTCGGTTTTGCAGAGACGTCGATCATCGTAATGCGAATCCTAACTAACACAGTACATTTAACATATTTCGGCGCCTTACACAAAATTGTACTCCAAGGAACCTTTCACCAAAGAAGAATGACTTACTGGGACACGTTGGACGACCTGTAGCACCCTGTACTGTATTTTACATATAAGGCTTATGTTCTGGAGAACCGAACATACCACTTCCCTCTGGTTCCTCTATGACATTTTGTTGGAAATTGAATATTCTGTCCTTGAACATGGTTTACACCGAATTCGTAAAGTCCTCCAGGCCACACAATCAATTTATACATAAATTTTATAGCGTTCCCTTCCATCCTCGTATTGTCGCTGCCCACATCAGGAGATCTCTCTGCCATCACCAATAATGGCGGAGTGAAATGGACACAGTGCCATTCCATCTCGATTGCCGCCTTCAGTACGGGCAGAAACGCTCGCAAAATGCTAAAAATTGCAAAAAAATGATGATTACTGGCAAACCGACTAAACTACATGTACGATAACCTTAAAAAATGACAACCTTAGGCAAACTTGTAAATTAAAAGTAATGTAGAATAAAACCTATCATATAACCTCTCGATATTATACTGTCTTCTACACTGTCGATTTATATATAAGCATTTAAATTTAGAGGAAATAAAAGTCGTAACTGTCTGTTTCCTTTCCAACCACGCAAGTTGTAGATTTTGAAAAGGGTCCTTCTGGCATTTGAAGCTCTTCCCAGGATACTAAAATGGTTTCTAAATATGTTAGCATTTCCCTCTGCAGAGTCAAGCATCACTTCCAAGGGCTGCGAATTCTTCTCCGTTTTTGCAACCTTGGCTGTGGTCTTTGAGATTGGCTCTGGAATCTGGTGGGTCGCAACTCGATGATGTTGCCTTAACTTCTACTGCCTTCTCCTGTTGTCCCGGATGACCCCTTCTTAACTCAACGATATATTATTTTTTTCCATGACCATAAACGTCCCGAACCCTCAACATCAGGTCCCAAACTAACCACATCAAACCCTTTTACCTATTAAGGCAGTTTTTTCTCCTAAAGTTTTTTTGAACTCGGTGGCCCGCTGAACTCATCCACCGATCTAGAAATTTTTTTTACTGCCTATGACAATTATTTTATAAGAGTTCACTGCTTATCATCATTATTTTTATTTTCACGATAGCAAAAAGTTTGTAACGACAGGGCCCCTTGGGCCTTAAATATACAAATTATTATTATTTTAAATGTTTAGAAAAAAACGGTTCTTACGAACAACCAAGCACCACAAACGGAAATATTTTCTATAATTTGGACCAGTCAAGTAAAATTATAATATACTCTTTGGATTAAAACAACTTTTATTTCCTCACAGTTCCTGATATGTACGGCAAATTGGCTTTCCCAAGAACTGTCAGCCGAAATTACAAAGTGCGCTTTTAATTAAGTAGGAGAACTGTATTCATAAGCATGCAAATTAATCTCAATATATTTCAAATACTTCAGGATTCCAGCTTTTCACGAGCTTACATTTGACCACCAGTAAGAATTATAATCCGGTAAGATGACCACTTAGATAGACAGCACTGCTTTTATTGAGTTTCATTGTTCTAGAAATTTCTTTTACATGTAATAATGGAATACACAAACAATATTCTTTCTTCTTCTCATTTGTAGCACAATGCACATTCTTCCAAGGGTATAGTTAAAAAATGAGAGGCATTCGATTCTAAAAAAATATTACCAGAGATTTTTCGACCATAAAATATGCATTCATAAAGCAAACTCTCTGTCCATTTTTTAATTCTACTTATAAATTATGCTACTTCCTTACATCAATAGAAGTCATTAATGAAAATTATATGGCTTCTTTGTCGGACTGCAGGGAAATATTCAATTATCCTCAGGCACCGTATATGCTCGTATATATTGCAAACCTTGACATTTACGATGCAAAGTTACTTGGCAATTTGGAAACGTCTTTCAAACCGCAGAATTACTTTATTTCAAACATAACTTTTGAAAAGGTTTACTTTTGTACTGAATAAGTACTATAAAAACCATGTTTGTGTTTTTATACAACATATAGTTGGAATTTTTAGGAGAGTACGAATCAATGAGACAGGCACATATTACTTGAAAAGCAATTTCTTAGAGATGGTCAATCGGGAGGTCGTTCCAAAACCAGCATACTTACTAAATTACTATGTTTATAAAGACGGCAAAGTTCTGAATTTTTGCTGAAATTTCATCAAAAAGAAAACTTACCATGCCTCAGAGATCGATAAAATTAGTTTCAGATAGTACTTTAAATTCCAGCCGTTGCGAAGGTTTTTTGTTATTTTGAGCTGTTATCCAAAGATGTCCATTCAGTTTGACATTTATATAGAATCATTCAAAGTAAGATATTTCTTAAAGACATATACCAAAAAATTAATTTTGGATGTTCGTTTTTTTGAGTATGGCAACCTGAGCCATACTTATAAGTCCCTCTGAAAACCAAAACACGAAATCGAGCCCAACATAATTCTGATATTGATATGTCTACAATCAAATCATGTCTTTTTGCGAAAACCAAAATAGTTCCTTTAAAAGCCTTCTGTGATATGCATCAACTTAAAACTGTACTTGGACGATTTAAGATGATTTATTTACCGGTTTTTGTTGTATAAAGCAAAAGGTTTTAGTCTGTCACAAAAAATTAATCCAAGAGACTTCCCGATATTCGACAACCTGCAATTTACGTCTCCCTTAAATAAACCGAAAAAGGCTTTCTTAGAATCAACTGCACTCACCACATTAAAAGAATGGGGTAAAATATATGTTAATTTATGAAATTCAATTTAACTCATGACTTCGCATGCGTGAGCGCACTTTCTGTAGATAATTATTACGCAGGAGCATAGTCGCGTCAAATGCACCTAAGCTGTCTTCTAACATATCCACGCTGCCTGAGGGGTACAGCTATCGCACGGGAACTGTACGGTAGAGAAGTCGTTTAAAATGATGAAGTTTGCGAAATATAGATAATAACACGCAGACAGATATAAATGCATGATGAAAACTAATAAATAATAATAAAAAATATTTGGGCAACATTCTTACTTCAACTAAATGTGAGCATACTAATTTTTTGAAATATATTTCAAAAATTATTGATAAAAAAACTTATGTTTTTCAGACGTTAACATAGCTATTAGAGCAAAAAGTTGAAATGCGAACATATTTTACGCGAATAGCCTTACAATTTGCTTTATGTCAGAGGAACATTTAATTAGTCTACATATTTTAACATACTGCCGATAATTAATAACAATTACTTACATACTGTCCGTTAAATTCCGAAAATGTCTCGGGGATTTTCTCTACACAAAGGCTTATTCTCCTAAATATAGATTCTGTTGGATTTTTATGTCAAACATTTAAAAAAAATGTCCATACGTAGCATTATCTGAAAAATGTAATAACTGGATGAAGATGAAAATGCGAACTTGGGCCATATTTAGAATTAAAACACAGTGCCGATAAAATTCAGATTTTAAGGCCTAATATTAATTGGAAAACTTTCTATAGTAGGTATTTTGATATTGGAGAACTCACCATAGTTTATAACTTTGAGGCTCCGTTCTGTGTTCGCTAACGGACAAAAGAATGGCCGCATTTGTATTACGATATTGCCAATATTATTTTTCTGTTTTTTTAATTACGTAAAAGTGGAAAAATGTGCACAAAATGTATGCTTCCACATGCCTTGTCTTTCACAAGACTTTCGTTTATCTCAGCTTTGCGACAATATGTGGATATCATCCACAATTGTTGACTGGGGGTTAAAAAATGCGGTCAAAATGTTTAAACATAGACAAAACATAATTTTTAAAGCAGAAGTTTTTCCTAGTTTGTCAAAACGAATGTTCTTACTTAAACCTGTCCTCACTTGCATTTGAGTAGTTTCAGACTAAATTTTACATTTCTTGAAAGGGTAAATTTAAATCCCTTCTAACTTATTTGTGGGTGCTTTCATAGCATAATACATATAAATAAGATACTTTGTTCTGACAATGTCAGGCCATTTCCAATTTTACCGAAACTAATGCATATTACCCTCAATAAAATTAACGTTAAGGCACTCTTCTTCACTTAAATGTTTTCTAAGCTTATATTCTACTCATTAGATCAAAATAACGTGACCATAGATCTGCTTAACCTTGAAGTCCAATTTCGCCATGGTTTTTGCACGATCTATACATTTATTCATAAAAGCACGGTAAAAAAACGTAGTCCACATCCCATCATAACATCGCGCTTGGCTTATATGGCAAAAGAGCGAAGTTTACTAAGTGGAAGTCCAATTTCCCATAATACCTGTAATATCTACTGAAAAATAGCGTCCTTTTGTGGATACGAGGGATATTATTGCTCCTTACGTCACTACCTGGTAGCATCTGGAGTCGCATTTAGCTAAATGTCAAACAAGACTTGAGCTGAATTCCCGTTCCAAAATAATATTTCTCAACGGAGATTCTCTAGCTTTCGAAGCGGGCTATTTAAACCTTTGCCTTATGTTCTACTTAAGTCAATTAGAACCGTAAAACTGCGTTTATTCCAACAACCCACCCGCTTAGTTATTGAGGCCATCACTAAACAGTCATATCTGTCTCTTTTCGGTTGACTGTCAACAACAGTTCCCATGACATTATCATCTCCAGAATTAAATAACTCGTGGGAAACTTGCATAGCTACTACTTTTGTAATGGGACACGTGCTTTTTCGCCATTATTGTGTTATCAGCAAACGTTTAATTTTGCTTTTTTGGGTACCTTAATATTAAAAAATGTTTCTTAGCAGACATTGAACGCTATTGGTAAAGATAGACTTCAATTGTTTTTTGCCGTACTATTCTTATCTCTGTAATTACCGCAAATTGTTGGGGCAAGTCCTCGACTGCAGTTATTTTTTAAGGAATTGAAGGTTTGTGCGCAGGAGTGCCAATTTTGTTACAGCACCTAAATATCCCGCTTTAAAATGATTGGAGGTTGCTATGAAGCGTCTCGCTATAAAAGGAGCGAATAGAGAGGCCTGCCCTATTTCTGCTTCTTCTGTCTCAGGCTTTCGAAGCTGTTGTATGTAAGTTTGAAAATCGTTTGCACTTTGGGAAAATAAATTTCTTTCATGTGTCTGTTGTACACCTTCTATCGCCTGATTATACATCTCCTGACAATATCACATTTTTAATTTTTTACGTATTTCCGAAAACAACCTTTTTGGGGCAGTTAAACTCCTAGACAGTATTTTCTATCAATCAAGTAATTAGACAGAGTGGCCGTCTTTTATTGAACGCACCTCGTGGTTGTCTTATCCAATCCAATTCTCTGTTTGCCTCCTTCAGTATGAAGCCGAATATGCAAAATATCGTGATTTTGCTAACCATATTCCTCGTGGGATACGTGGCCGCGAATGGTAAGATTTCTTTCTTAAAGAGGACCCTTTATTCTCCGCTGTCATTAATGCCGGTTTAAGTTAATGCTTGTTCCTACACTCTCTTTACACTGTTAAAATAAAGAATGAGCCTATACCATAAATTAAAAAGCTTAAATGAATCCAGCCAGCGATTTTGATAGTTAACCATAATCTTGGCCCACGCCTTTTTTGATGTTTCAGGACTTCTATCATTGAAATAATGAAATAAGTCTAATGAAAGTAATGCTAGAACATTGCATTTTACGGCTTGAAGTATACACCAAGTCTTCTCCTTCTCAGTTGACATTGCCGAGCCGCTTTGAATAAAGTCCCTAAGCTGTGTTGTTTAAGTACTATAACCGAAAGTATTTGCTTCGTCGTTCAAATAATTTATTATATTCCATAAGCAGTAATTCGGCCGTCTACCTATCTTCACCAGAAGGGCAATGCGCAGTCGAAAGTTGGTATGGGTACTTGAGTTTCAATCCCTCAGCTTCTGCGCTTTAATCACGTAATATTTACGACCCGTCAATTATGGGAGATAACGTGGTAGACAGAAATGCTCTTTATTGCTCTGGTGAGATGCGGGATTTTTATATGCCCTGTTCTACTTATGAGTTTGCATTTTTTCCGCCGCGATATACCATGGGCTTCATTTGTCTAGTTTTGGGCCAGGTTTTTTATTTGATAGATTGAGTTTGAGAATAAAATGATGTTTAAATTATGGTTCAGGGAGATATATGCTTCTCCACAAGCATTGACAGGCCTTCCATGTAGGTCTGAGAGAGGAGTGCATTTTCGGACGTGGTAGCCCAAATGCCATACTATATAAGTGCGATATAAAGCCTCACCAGTCACCAGCGGACCCGAAGGGCATCAGATAAATGATCATCCGTAAAAGTGAAGTGCTTTGCATCAACTGGGATAATGAAAACTCGCTTAGCGCATTTTCCTCATTAGAAATAATCTGACTCGCTGTTAACCAACCATGGTGCCAACAGAATCGAAGAGGCAAGTTTCAGGAAGCAGGTCAGATGAAGAAGGTGAAATCACCGGAATAAGAAATGTTTTTGCTTGACGTTTCGGATTCTGTCGGGAACCCATTACAAAATTGAACCGTAAAATAAAGTGAGAAACGCACAGTTAGTTCGTAGCAGTCCGCCGCATGCCCATTAAAACCGAAAGATACACTTTACGTATAAAATTTAAAGAGGGTGTAATTTTCTACAAACCGAGTACAAGAAATATATTTTAATGTACGTTTTCCATAGAATGCAGTTGAATTCATAAAGGCAGTCAAAATCAATGATAAATACGCATACTGTTTAAGAAGTTTTTTTTACAGAATATACTTTTATTAAGTAGTCAGAAATAAGCTCGTTAAAAAGCCAAAATTATATTATTACTGAATTAATTTTTCACGTGTATCGACATGTTGCACAAATTCTGGCGCGTCCTGTGCATGTCTCACACTATAAAGCCGGGCCTAAATCCGTGGATGCAAACCTAATGTACAACTATGTCCTGCTCACAAAACGAAAAATCAAGCTGAACTGGTTTCTCATTGATTTGACCTTTTTGGCATCCGAATTCAGTAGGCATCAGAGCCGGTACTCTCTTTGAACAGTGGACGTGTGTGGCATGTGTAGACGACGTACGCCGATTCCGACTATTGTCTTGCTGTCAATGCTAAGACACTGGGCTTAGGTGGGTGACCGAGGAAGGGAAGTCTATGGCAGATATAAGGCAAGTCAACTACTGCTTTCAGCACACTTACGCACAGATGACGTTCCCAATGGCCATTTTTATAACCTGCGTTTCTGTATCAACACCAATTATATCCCCAGTTACGTGTTAGGAGGAGAAGGCAGAACAGGATAGCAGATATTACTTTATTGTAACTAGTTCTGTTTGTAAATCGGCGTTTTCTTCTGTGTGCTTATCAGCAGCGTGTACTCTGTCGTCGGTAGCTGGTCTCGGCCAACAGCAATTCTTATCCCTAGCAGCATAATCTCGGGTCGTCAGCAGCGTGTCTCGGTAACATAGTTCCGTGTCATTCAGCAGCACAATGCCCTTCTGTTCGCGGCCTAGCTATTTAAGGCCCAGTAGTCATTGTTTTCTATAGGCCCTGCACGAGTGGCCATTACAGGCAGCCGTCGTGTCTCAGCCATCGTGTTCTCAGGTGACGCTTGGCGCGGGCGCTTTGCCCCTGGCCAGACATGACCTCAAGGATGGCCGGGCCCCGGCCGTGGTTTACCTTTCGTGCTCACGTGTTGACCTTTCAAGTTCGCTCTGTTTACATCGGTTGTCTTTAAGATTCCTTTTTTGTAGTAGCCCCAGGACAGCCGCGGTTATTACTCGTGTGTTAGGCCCTCCTAACACCCATCATACTGCAAGTACCGTTTACAGCGTTTTTACGTATAAATACTCCAGTATTTATGCTTTGAAAGAATTATCCTTGAAGAAAATAGGTTTTTTGGGTGAGCTAGATAGGTTTTGTTAGAAATTGTTTGTCTCCAGGTAGTCGTTGGACTTCAGAAAATGTGCAGCGAACAATTAATATATTTTAATTGCTGATACAATTATGTCGTCATCTAGTGTCATCGCTAATTGGCAGTCGCAATCTGTGTCAGTATATGGAGGACAAATTAATAGTGGTAATAACGTAGCCACTAATCGGAAACTGTAATTTTCATAAGTCGATCGTCATCCGGCGTGAACGCTAATAAGCAGTTGGGGTAACCGTTTGTCCGTTTTGCTCGGCTGTCGTATGTTCAACTTTATCTGAGATGGTTGTGCATGTTCCCAAGTTTTACGACAGTCTGGGGATCCAGCTTCGAAAACTCACCAAAAAAACTACCTTATTTTTCTAATGAACCTTTTATTACACGTCATTTTTCTTGGGATGCCTGCCTTCCAATTTATGCCAAAAAACTGACAAACATGTAGGGAATTGCAGATTTAGTTAGGGTCCATAAAGCATTTAACAATTTCAGACATACAGTTCTGCTATTCCTGCAAGAAACATTCCTAAATTTGCAAATTTTTGATTATTTCTCCAATACCAGTGGGAACGCATTTACGAAAACTTACAAATAATAATAACCATAATGAGCCATATTAAATACTTAAAAGAACTATAAGAAATACTACGTGTTTTTTTAAGAAAAATGAAATTTCCTAGATAATTCACAACTTCTGGAGACGTCAAAAATAGCTATAAATTTGAACAAAAATTTAAATATTTTGTTAAATATAAAATTTTGAGCAACCACTTTCTTTACACAAAAATATCTTGCCTTTAGTCAAAATATTTTGTATGTGTGAAAAATTTTTCTATACGTAGTTATTGAATATCTTTGAATAAATTCTCTCTTCATTTCGCTAGTTTTCTGTGTATTCATTGATCAGTTTAATAATGGTCCATTTCTTTGGCGTTTACATCAAACCCTTTTAAAATAAAATATAACTAAACAGCATTTACCAAAAAACGAGCTTTTGGATACTACTTCCTATAATAGTGCTGAAAATTCGATTCCCAGGTAGAAGTTCACAAGAAAGGGGGGCGTTCACCGGTGAACGCCCCCCCCCTTTCTTGTGATTTCTTCCTATGTAAATGTGGAAATGCTTCATAACAGCAAACCACATTTTCAAGCATACAACATGTCGGCTAGATACCACGTCTATTGTTATTCCTAAGATTGATAAAAAAAGTTTCCATGATAGGTTACCTCTCGAAAAAGTGTTTTTATTGGATTTTTAGCTGACGAACTTCGGTCTATTTTAACTTTTATCAAGATTATGTCACAGTGAAATTGGAGACTTTTGATAATTTTCTGAATTAACCTGAAGAATAGCGATACAATTTGACTGGAGATGAAAGAACATACCGTTCTCTTTATAACGGATTACTTTCCGCTTAAGGGGATTTAGTTCACGATCCGTCAAAAGCGTGCGAGTGCAAAAAACAGGCCACACATATGACGATTTCTTCAAATACTTATTATTCTTCTGTCTGTTCCATTTCTGAATAACGCTTGATCGAAACCTATTGTTCACACGAACATGTGTTTTTAGCTGACTAACATAAAAGAAGGCCTTCTTCGCGGTTACATGCATGGCAAGGTTTGGTTATGTGCTAGGTCATTGTGAGGTTTAAACAAAACGCGTCGAAATCTTTTTGTTACTGCATTTTGTGCAAGAGAACTTCGCAGAATAGCTAAATATAATTTTTTAACTTCTATCGGTGATTTTTTCGGAAAATTAATGCGATTCCTTTAACTTCATTGTAGCTTCATTTGATCAACTTCGCACAAAATTTTCCTGTACTTGAAGAGATTATTTTTCCACCTTTTTTACTAATAATGGAATTCTTTCACAGCAGAATGTACATTTATTCAAAGAAAGTTTCGTCCTGTCTTTCCATATAGCATAGAGAATTCCTTTGACATAAATATACTCATGATTTAGCTAAAATGAGCGCCTATTTCCCCTTATAACTTTAAATAAGAGGGCAGTTTTCCGAACCAAAGCCCTTTTTATATTTAAATCCGCTCAGTTGATCAAAATAAACTGCCCAGATATACGCTAAACTACCAAGTTCAATTTCGTCCTGAACTTTGTTTGCAGGATTCGCAGAACTGTATGTTTTGCACTGCATAAATGTCCCAGAGAAAATGGGAACAAGAGAACGATTCCGAGATTCAGAGAATTCCATGACGTCACATAAATTCATGTCCTCATATTCAAATGCGTAAGGTCCTTGACTATTATTAAGACAAGGAAAACTGTATAATCACATGATGACTTAATGGGCAGGCCTTGTTGTTCTGAGTTGCGGGAGGGATGAGTGAGGTGCTTATCGAAGCGAGGTAACAGTGAAAACATGTCAGTGGTGATTGAAATAGCAAAGGACGGAGCAAGAGTCGGTCATGCGGGACAGCCGGGGGGTTGTGAGAGGATGGGAGAGGAAATGGGCTTACGTTTTCATGGATAATGTGGGGTTGATCACGTGATACAGACGCTTACAATGTTCTGGTTTTCGTCCTGGTATAGCAGTGGCCTCTGCAAGGCGCAGGAGATGCCCAGTCGTCATCCTAACTATGACCTATGATATATTTAATTAACTCAATTTTTAAAATGTCGTGAAATCGTTGGGCTTAAGACCCCTACAGTGGGGAGGGCTTTTCTCCAACCCCCGTTCTACCACTGAGCTATTAATGCACGCCAAAACTTTGAATTTATTCACATTTGGATCGACTTACCTGCCCAGCCTACTGTTCGTTTGAAATCCACCATTACGGATACAGGTAGCTGGCTGTCTGGACAGGATATCTTAAGCAATTATCTAGAGTCCACCAGAAGGACTACTAGGCTCAGTTCATTATTAGGGGTTGTTTGCAGATGCTAGTAATTCAGTTGACTCAATTGTGAAAAAATGCGGCCCTAAATGGGATTTGAACCCAAGTGCCACACAAGCGTGATTCAATTTAAAAATGCGGAAGGCTTTTGTAGCTTAATGGTAGAGCGCTGGCTGTGCGAAATGCCACCCCTCACAAATTAGTCCAATCTGCCAAACCCCTGATACTTCGATCTATTAGTTGATTGTACGCTGATCTGCCTTTCAAAAATGTACCCGTACTGAACTGATGCCTGCGAGTTCGGG
>JAYGXS010000009.1:5326349-5347122 GCA_036362985.1 Ligula intestinalis
CGAGAGCATAGCTGTCTTTCTTAGGTTTGCATGTTAATGTATTCCCAGTGAGCGAAATGCCACGGATATCTTTGACCACGGTTGGGAGGGGGAGCGAGAGAGGGGCTTTATTGTAAAAAATAATTCCAAACTTTTCAGCAAAAACTGTTTTCCATTCAAAAGGAATAAAGGTCGGTGCAAAATCCAAAAAACACCGGGACATATCGATCAGACAGGTCAAATTGGGTGCGTTGAGCGCGGATATAATAACAGGCGTGCGGCAAGGCTGCAACAGTCCCGGCGGACAGAAACGATCAACCAGTTACTCTGACGATGGAACCGAGATAGTGTCCGAAATGTCAATCTCAAAATAAAGCGGTTGTACCTTCATCTTTCTCTTTTTTGGGGGATGGTGAAAAAAAAGTTGTCAATAATCGCCAATGGCTGCAATCTGCGAGATCTTGAACAAATGGCCTTGGAAAATTCGTCAAATATAGACCAAATTGGACTGCTTTTTAAACGGCGATGGCGTCGTGAATTCATGCATTCATGAGCTCATTGTAGTTCACGTAAACAAACAGGAGAAAACATTAGGTTTATAATCGGTAAAGTAGGCCAAACGATGGACATGTCAGAACAGGTATATGCAAAGTAAGGAGGAAAAATTGCGGCTCCACTTGAAAACCCACCTGGGTTAGCATTTAGTTTTTACGAGGTTCTTTTTCTCTGCTAAAGACAAGTTTAAGTATCCTTCTTACGGATATCTAGAAAGGTAGTGAACCAGCTGCGTCCAGCTGCAAAGGAACCTTCGTCTACAAATTACCATTTAAGTTTCCAGGCACAGTTTGGACCAAACGACGCAGTTAATTTTATTTATGCGTTCTCTAAGCAATCCTTACCCTGGACTCTCGGCCAGCGTCTGTTTTCAGACTACGTGTTCATCGTGGTCAAAGGTCAAATAAGTATTTGCAACGATTCGTACTCCTTCACTTTTTCTACTTTCCCCCCTTCAATGAGTTCTGCATGTTATTTCATACACCGCCCCCCCTCCATTCCCACACTCAGCTGACCTGTCTTGCTCGATAAAATTCTCATTGAAATGTACTGGCCTGAGGAGCATTTATAGGAAGTAAATGTATGCTTTCTATGAAATTGCAAATTTCATTTATTCTTAGTTGTCTACTTGATTCTGTGCTGATCACGCATCTACCTCATATATGGCACTATTCTGGTTGCTCAACTGTACTCGGTAGTTATTTATTTCGAGTTAAGTAGGGTATGGTTTCGACGTCTTTTAGTGCAACCCGAAATCCTCAGCAGCACTTTATCGATGAGTTTGACACCTAAAGGCTATTTCCCGGAAGTTCCACAAACCTAGAGCTCTTATCCTTGCTTTGCGAAACTACAGGCTTCTCATCCATTTCATCTTTGCAGAAGGCCAATGGTCTTACATGAATAGGCATACCAATCCAAGCCAATGGCCAAGAATGATCCAGGCAATGTGTTCGGGATGGGCCCAATCGCCAATCGCCCTTAACTCCGAAATGTCCACCTACCTAGGAGAGGAAAGCGACGCCGTGGTTGCCATTGCTGAACACAGTTCAAAAAATCGAATGCCGTTTACTGCCACGAACAATGGACATGCATGTAAGTCCTGCTATCTAACTTACTACACTGTTACTAGAAGTGAGAAGGAGGGCTGTGTGAGTACCGCAATTGTATTCCTTTTGCCTAACCTTTCGAACCGATGCAACAGAACGAGCCAGGCTTATATGGGGTACACGCTAATCCATGACGGAATTGTGTGGTGTGAACGAAGGTGCGAAGAAAAGATGCGAACGCTCGAACAAGAAATATATTTGCGCGACGTTTCGGCTTGCCGTTCCGACATATCATCAGAAACAATCGCAGAAAGGACGAGACAAGGCTTAGCATTTATACTCCCTAGTGGTCATGAGAATTCAGACATAGTAAAGCTCGTGACCACGGCTGGGAGTCAACAGTGATACGATGATGACTTGACAGTCTGTGTCGGAGTTGTTAAAATTCGCCATTTCAGGCACCGGATCAGGCCACCAAGAGATCCATTTCCACGGCGGCAAATGTGTAGATTTGTTTGCTGCAGTTGTTGACAAAGCAATTACGTTTGGGTTTGCTCCTGACGCGAATGGCCGAACACGCCGTAGCAGTTACGAGGAAATACGCTCCCTTATTGGTTTAAGTTCGCTCAGTGGGGCTTAACCATATTTTAAAGTTTGAGGAAGTTAGAAGCCTCGCAACGCGTGCAACTGTGGGAATTGTCTGAGTCTATCAGAAAGTTCAATGACCTGCTGCTCCCCTATTCTGTACTGATTTTTGCCTGCTCGGAAGAATCAGTCGCTTGGAGTGGGCATAAGTGACCAATGGTTTCAATGACCTTTAGCCAAATTGTCGCGTTATTATCACACCAGCTTCCAACTCAGATAACGAAGTCTGAACGGCTCGGACCTGGAGTTCCAGCTGTTAGCGTTGTTCCCGAGAGCTGCCAACTGTTGTATGCATTAATCGTGTGGCCACTACGGACTATAAGTACTGCGCAAATTGCGCTTCTATCAGCCTTATGTGCGATTACTTGTGATGATGGGTTCGAGCAAGCATCCGAAACGTCAGGCAAAGATATCATTTTTTCCAGCGATCATATATTCACAAGTCTGGCTATAACTGCACAAGGCTCTGTTTGCAGTTGCCAAATCGATACATCGTAAACCGAGTTCCACCCGAAGTCCTGCTTTACTTAAGTCTCCGCGTGCACGATTATCCTCACGGCTGCAAAGTAAACCTCTTGACTCATAGTGAAGCTGTGTGCAGAGAGGTGTGATGTTTATTTACCGCATTGTACAGGTAGCTGATGATTTTGTCTGTGTGGTCTGTGCATGTGGTATGTCTTATCTGTGACATTACAATGGCAATTTTAGTCTGTTGTACGATGCACGTCACCCAGTTGAAAACTTCGATTCATTCGGCCCTTGAGTCTCATACGTCTACTGCTGGTTTGGGCTGGTTTACAACTCGGGCACCTTGTCCCTCAACAATCCACTCGGTCGCCTCTTAATTTTTGCTTATGAAAGTGCATGGTGTATCTATCAATTTAAAAACACCCTGAAATGACCGTTCGGCAGTTATTCGTCGTGAAAGTAGCGGGCCTCACGTGTGTTATTTTCGGTGTTGCTGCGGTGAGTTGGGACCCGTTTTAAAAGTGTTATCGCATATCACCATCCGATAAATAGTTGTTTTGGTATTCTTATTTCTGAACACGGTATAGATCATGTCTATTCAAGAGATCTGGACAATGACCGAAATGTGATTTATATATTTGGATCAACATCCGTTACCGACTTTGGGATATCCGCATAATGTACAAAGGCTGCTAACAGGTAGACAGAAGTGTTGACTGACTTTTTGATTTGCCCTATTGTCAGTACATATTCTAAGGAAATTGATAATATGAACTTTAAAAGCCAGTTCATGTGACAAAATTCAAACAGGGAAAACTGGAGGACCCACTGATGACCAAGATCCCTCGCAGGTGTGTCAAGTAGTGACACAATGCCAGCGAACCATGCGTCTGTGCGTTTCAGATAGTGCGTGTATAGGTGTTAAGGTTAAGACATTTAACCCTAACAGCTACAATCTCCTAGGCCCTGGTTCCTTAGGAGATCAAAGAAGTCTTGGGAAGGCAGCGTAGATGGAACAGTGTACTATTTAAAGAAGGGATAAGGGGAATGTTACTAATAGATCTTGCAGAGCGTAGGACCACAAGGCCCGTAGTACAGGACGGCGTCGCCGGCCGCGACGCACCTGAGCAGAATCCCAAGTGTCCGCTTACGGCAGTCATCCCGAGCGGCAACCGAATACTCGCTATGTTTCGATAGCCTGGTGGTGATTGGTTGCATAACGCAGGGCTGGCAAGGCGAGACTGGGTGTGTTAGTAAGTGGCTCAGACCATTAAGCGAGAACGGACAGGGGGTGCTGGCAATTAGCGCCTGACCGCAGGCGGCATTAGGCGCGCAGGCCAAAGGCGCCATCCATCAGATCTTGGGTTTCAAGTGGCTGCTAGGGTCACTACACGTGTGCTGCCATTTTCATAAATTACAACATCAAAAAAGTTGTTTCTATATCGCCTTTGTCGCTCTGCCGGACAAGGACATCAAGGCAGGGCGAATTCTGTTGTTTTTTATTCTTTTCTTGTAGGTCTTTAATCCTTAAGTAGTTGGTGTATTCCATTATGGAAATTCAACAGCATGTATCAACGAAATTTTATATTGTCCATATAGAATCAGTTCTGCCACCGAATACGAAACTAGGGATTACATTAGAGTTGGTAACTCGGGCTTAGCATTCTCTTGAATAAACTGTGCACTGTAGGCCCCATTATGCCACGATGTTTAGCCGATTATTAAGAGCTCTCAGCCCAAGGCGTTTGAGTCAAGACTGTGGAACATTAATGTGGCATCGAGACGCCTAAACACCTATTGAACGTCTTCTGGGGTCTTAATATGACAGCGGAAGAAAAGTTAACTTTTTAGGAGGTAAAGGTCCAAAGTTGTCAGTAAAAATGTCTCCATTTATTGGAACATGAAACACACATCTCTTAAGAAAACATATTTGAAATCTACTTTTGAATCTTCGTTCCTTCACATGTGAAGTAGTGGTCTGAGAATGGAAGTAAACGGTGTTCACATACGGATATACGGCAGGACATATGTCGGAAAATTCGGCCCAGAGTACGGGATGACTTAGCAGCCATTAGTTCAGGGTGATTCGGATGAAAAACATCGCTAAACAGGTGATCAGCACATTGCTTGTCCGTCTTCAAATGTCGCTGTATTATAATATCAGCTAAACAAGGTATAGGACGCACTGGCAGATGAGGAGAGCATTTGAAGGCTACGTTTTATGAGTATTTGTAAGCAAGACTGGTAAGATAATGTCAGGGTAGTATAGAATGAGGGGAAGAATGCAGGCGTCTATAAATCGCCAGATTAGGGTATGCGGTTAGTACGTAGGTGTACTCCGATCTGTTCCAGGATTCACCAAGCCTGGCTGTTCCGTCAGGTGAGGGGTCTGGACACTTTCAGTTTATTTTTCTCAAGGACGAAACAATTATGTTACCGGCTCAGTCTAATTAACCCATGTATTACCGGCAAACGTTAGGACTGCAGGATACGCGTGTTTCAAGCTCATTAACCTTCGTCAGCTGCAGTAACTTGACTTCAGTATAGCCACAGAAACTGCCGCTACACTCGAGTTTCGAACCCGCGACCAATGAGCTAAAAACGAACGTCCTATCTACTGAGCCACCGGGTCAACGTCTGGCGGTGTGTGATATGAACGCAAACGGCAGATATAATATAACAGTTTATGAATTTTAATACAGAGCCCATTTATATGGAGACTGCTGTTTGGTATTGGTGACTGTGGCAATTAGCACCAGCTTATACACTCACCGTTTCAAAAATCATAACAACCCGTATATTGTTCCTCTTTTTGTCGCTCGTTCTCTCTTTCTACCTCTCTTAGAAGTGCGTATCTTGCCCATTTTTGCCGAATGTGGTAGGTGACAATCTTGTAGCCTCCTTAGCGGGCCACATAGTAGATGTATATGATTTAAGGCTTAGACGGTGAACCCTAACACTTACAATCTACCAGGTCCGGTTCCTTAGGAGAGGAGAAGTCGGTGGAAGCCAGAATAGTAGGAATAGTTTATTTTGTACACAAAGGAACGGAGAATAGATGGAGCAAGTCTGACTTGGGAGGACACGACCATCCAGAAGACTGACCGGGTCCCAAGTGCGAGTTTGAGAGCAGTCAGGCCAGTAGACAGAGAGAGAGCGAGAGAGAGCGTTAATTTGCTAGGTCCGCCTGTGATTGGTTGGACATCGTGCGGGTGGTTCATGTCCCGTGTGCCAGTATGTCTGGCGGCCGCAACGACCTTGAGGTCCAGACAGATTGAGGTCACGACAAGAAGGCCAGACATCGAGCAGGCAACGGCCCACTACAGATGCACTAGACAATTTCGGGAGGAGGAGGAGGGGTAGATCAGCAAATGGCTGTTAGTGTGCAGCTTCATGCACCAGGCCTTTATGTTATTCAAAATTTGGGATATCCGACTCAGGCGTGGCGGCCCTAACAGCATGCAACCGATTCTGCCTCTTAACTCAGACGCGAAAACGGAGAGAAGGGAAAAAGGAGTGCGGTAATTGCAACGCAAGTCTGCTGTCACTTAACCAACCTCCGTGGGAATTCCCTCAAACTGCGGGGAACATTATCTCATCTGGATGTGCGCAGGCATTGGTTTGCACAGCGAGTCATCTGTGCCTGGAACAGACTGCCGGAGGAGCTCTTAATAGCAAACATGACAGATGCATTCAAACGCATCCTGAATGCATATTTAGTCAGTAGATATCGTTCATACGCACAGGCAAGTATTGTAAGTAGACACGAACGCTTTGGTCACACATAAAGATAACAACATTTTACATGTTCATACGTTAGTTACTAATTTAAAGTAACATGTTCTATGTTGGATACTTTTTATTCAAACTGTTTTCAATAGAGTCCTCAAAGGCATTGCCTACTGCCTTAAATATACTAAACTATACTGAACTAATGCCTCCACCATTATCTTTGCACCACCTGGCTGTCAAACACTCAGCGGTTTACTTCTTTCGTCTGTTTTTTTGTGAGCAGTTTTCCCTGAAAGCGTCATGTATCAGCCCATCTATTGCAGTGTCAGTCTCCATTCCGGATAGGACGTGGACAATCACGCTGAATGACAAGGCAAAGCACTACTTCGAAGTTAGGTCGTTTCACTTCCATTGGGGAGGTGCGAATGACAGGGGTTCGGAGCACCACATGGATGGCAAGGCTTTTCCCCTCGAGGTTCGGCTCTGCATTCATATTGCTTGAGTGTTATAATCAGATATATTATCGTGGGACCCAAATGAACATTCTACGAATTTAATTTTGCTAAACCGAGCTTTTGAGCGGTATTCGTATGGCCAATAACCGCCGAAACATGCTTGGCTCTACCGTGTTGGAGGTGAGGATATGGTTACCGCGCTTCAACACAATCGGACGTGTAGTAGGGTTAGAACGAAAAGTCCCACTAGGCTTCGCAGCAGTTAACAGTGCTGTGCTGTAATAAAGTGTGTAAGAAAAATTTTTTTCATTATTGTACGAATTGCACACGTTTTCCTGATTAAACAACAAACATAAAAATACATTAGTATTTTAATATGAGCAGTGCTTATTGAGAAAGGAATTATATGCAGCGACCTTAAACAAAAGGTGCATATTGAAACACAATACCAGCGTTGTTAAAGAGGTTGTCAATTTTGTTCATAAGCCACAGTAAATAGTTTCACTATTAACGGCCTAATAATAGCTGTCCTGGGTTTAGCTGAGCTTTTCCAGTTTTTCTTTGATAGAAGAACAGTATCATCTGAAGAAGTTTGCAAAAAGAGGGCTCGCTACACTTATCCGGTGTTACCAATGGGAACGAAGTTGCGATCACACAGATTGCCTTTACAAACTAGACGCTTATCTTCTTGTTTTAAATGCAGATTTGCTAATCCGTGTGGTTTTTGTAGCCTAAGGTACAATTATTCCTCTTCATTTATTAATATTATTGGGCATTTGATGATGCAGAACAACGTGATGTCAAAGTGCCTAGTGTATATCAATTTTAAATTGTGGGATAGTAAAATGAATGTTTTAGCAGTTTTTTTCCTGTCAATGGGTCTTGGTTACCATGGTTAACATACCAGGTTAAACATTATCATTTATCATCGTACAATATAGCCGTAAAATAAAGACAAATAGTGGCACTGGTGGCAGTATAAAGCAAAAGAGATTTTTAAGGTTTGCACCAGATAACTTTTCACTACAATTCGGGAAAATTAACATAGTGGCGGAAAATACTAACGTTTTCTCGACTTTACCATTAAACTTATAAATTATCCAATTAATTTCCGCAATACAGTATAAGTAAGGCATTCAAGTAGTTTATTTACACCTCGGACAAAATAAAAAGGGAAAATTATATCGACTGATTACAGTCAAATTTTGCGTCGCAGGACTTTAGACCTGACTTATTAAAACATGAAATACATGGTATTTTTAGTAAAAATGTTGACAAAATACAAGTTACTGAACGCTGTTTTGCCTGCAGCGTTAAATTGAGTTCGATTTTGTATGTAAAGGTGGTATGGAGTCATAAACATTGAGCCTACTCATGTGAGATGAATTTTCGTCTTTAAGACCTTTCCTTTTTCGTTAACAGCTTGTTTTTTTCTGCTAGAAGGTTTGAGTCATTAGAACTTCTCCCATGTTTTGCAATCTCTTCTTGTATATGAAGTCCACTTTAGATTATCTTATTTAGTTTACGAGGAAATTAAAGCGCAAACCTGGGGAAATTCTCTCGAGTATCAGACAAGACAGGTTAAATTGTGAGTTCTTTTACCAACAAACGCATGTTGAACGCCAGGGACCCTCGGATAAGCAGATTTCTTCGAAGTATTGTAAATAAGTACATAGCGTTTATTTATGTTACCGGCCCACAAATATAAAATGGTTTTATCGCAGTAGATAATGAATTTCAATTCACATATACATGCATATCAAATTGCGGACCAAAACTGTAAGGGCTTTACTCCAGACGCACGCATTAGTTTTTTTTTAAATCAGCCAACTTACCCGCATTTGCCGACCCCTTCAGTTAAAATTTTCAAAAGTCAGAATTCCGGGATAAGAATGCGAGTTGATCTTCTGTTTACCTTAACTTTAAACCTGCTGATCGCTAAAGTCAGTATTCGCTTTGACAAAGGACAGCCGCCCCTGCTGTTCTGAACGTCAGCAGATCTACAAATTTATTCCGGCAAACAGAAAATGAACTCTTATTGCTTCAGTTCAACAACAGAGCATGCTTCGGAGGTTTCCCCATACGCTTTTTGTCAAAGACCCGCCCACACTCCTCTCTCTCCAGATGCACATTGTCGGCCAATCCTCCATGTACCCCGAAATGCGGACAGCGATAACAGCCCCAGGCGGTCTGGTCGTGATTGGTGTTTTCTTCCAGCTGACGACTGATCACTCCAAATCAAGTCTATCAAAAATGGGCGACCTCCTATCGAAGATCGACCAACTGACTTATGCAGGTTCGACAGTCAATGTGCAGTACTTTGACCCGCAAGTAATGCTGCCCGAGAACAGGGACCGGTTCTTCCGTTACCAGGGTTCTCTCACTACACCGCCTTGCACAGAGAATGTCCAATGGACTATGATGAGGGAGCCCCTCTATGTGACCAATTCAGACGTAGGTTCCCATCTGGTCTGGCTGTGCTTATGGTTTGTTTGCTTCGTATGTCACCAGTATATTGAGAAGTCAAGTTGGCAAGCATATGCTTTCAGTAAATCATTATCAGGCCAGAACATTTGCAGGGTAATTAAAACTGTACAGATGGACAGGGTTAAATAGTGTAGTTTAATTACAATTCATCGTTTACGCGTCGCCCACATGGCGAGGTCGGCGTTTAGAGGTTTGTGCGTCCGGGGAGGGGAGGAGGGGTAGGGGGGGGTAATTGGGTTAGGTTGTGCGGTTGATCAGAGGGCAGATGCATGGGGGATAATTGCTGCTATTTGTGCACAGCGAACGACTGTCACTGGGGCGTAGGGGCAAAGGGCGATCGCTACCTGGCGTCGTGGTCGGCCACGGAAGTGCAAGGGCTTTTGTCAGCTTCTTCTGACAAAACAGCACCGGATTCTCTAGCCATATAGCCACTGCTTCACTTGTTGCAAGCACCCGTTGGCGTAGGCACTTGGAAGAGTTGGTTGGTATCCGGTAGACAACCTGAAAGGCTTTGTTAATATCGACTCGGTGATTCGTATCGACAAGATGTGCGCGAATAGAACTCAAGATCGATCTGGTTTCCCCTTCACTTAACCAGGCCGGTATGTGCTCACGTACCCTCTTTTCCAGGCGCCTCCTTGTTTGGCCTAGGTATCTTGCTCCACTGGAGCAAGTGAATGAGTAAATACACATGGATGTGGTCTTCAACGGAACTCGGTCTTTTCATCCTAATCGTAGGAGGGGAGATTTCGTGAAGAACACCCTTAAGTTCGCCGCTGGGAAAGCGCTTGCTATTGCAGTTCTTAGATGCCGTCTGACCAGCTTGCTTGCTGCAGCGCCTGAGAGTCGTTTTCCCCGCGGCGAACTTAATTCATAAATACTGCAATTCTAACATTACATGCAAGGAATTTGCGAACAGGAGACCTCTCGACGCTTATTTTGCTTGAACATCTCTATCGTTCACAATCCTGCTTCCTTGTTAGGTGACTCCCTACTCAAACAACAAATAGGTAAGGCTATGTACTGCATACCAAACGACAGCGGTCCTTAGGTTTTCTCTGTCCAAGCAGTTTGACTTCTTTGGCTTTGTGTAAACCTACTCAGGCTAAACGTTTGTCGACGTAACCTCTTACCACCCTATTTGTGCATGATCTTAAGGTTTAGCATGGTACGGAAATGATTTTCATGCCGTTCACCTAGCAAGCACGAGTAATCCTCGAAACATGACTTGGGGGCACGTCCAGAGTCAACAGTCATGTCGGTATGGTCGTCCAATGCGAAGTGCTACGCGCGCGGCTAACTAATTTGCGCAGACATCGAAGCAACAGCTGTTAATGTGTCTTTTGCCATTACAGTTTCCCTGCCTCGCGCCCCTATGCCTCAGATATTGCGAACCCCAATTGAACCATCTACCACCCCCAAATGGAAACACTGCTCCCTGACCCACATCGCTAACCGATAACCCAGTCGACAGCATTCCCCCCCAACACAAGGAGTTGTTACTCTTATCTTCTCCACCGTTGCAAGGCATATGGTAATAGGGTGCCCAAACTTCTCACCTCCGTTGTTTGTCTGGCGTTCACTGCAATGTCTCTCATCCGATTTAGTTCAACTAACTCAGACTCCCTTCTATTCATGTCGTCCGACGAAGTATTGGTGGCACTAACTTGAAACTTTACGAGCACATAGACATCCGTAGACACCTCGCACTGCCAAGTTATTCCCTGCATAACCATATGTGTGATGTAGAATCGAAAGGGACAAAGGATGTCGGAATGGCAAACGGGGGACAACTTTTCCTTAACCAG
Source organism: Ligula intestinalis (assembly GCA_036362985.1). Classification (NCBI taxonomy): domain Eukaryota; kingdom Metazoa; phylum Platyhelminthes; class Cestoda; order Diphyllobothriidea; family Diphyllobothriidae; genus Ligula; species Ligula intestinalis. Next base: position 5,337,525 of record JAYGXS010000009.1, read on the forward strand.
ATTGGTGAGCACCCTACTATCATTTTATTCCTGATAACAAGCGACAAAATATGAAAGGGCCTGTTGAGCACTAGTAGACTGCTGCAGTCAATGACCAAAGATCGCGGATTCGAACCTCGTAGGTCGCCACCTCTGTGACTGTTTAAGACTGGCTGACGACCGCTGATAAGCCAGAAATGGCCATCCCCCATTTTTCTTGTCTTTGCCGATTATGGATTTCTGCCTTGAATAGATGCAAGCTGTTGAACGGTTGTTTGATGGGTTTAAGCGAACTCCACGGCTTAATGGGATGCGTGAGTTCCGTAACCGATCAGTCAGTAAAACCCACAGGGCGCAGTGGTCGGAGCAGTCAGGGTTGTGATTGGCTGAATAAGTGCAAAATACACCCAAAATGGACTGTACCAATCTATCCGCATTTGTGTCGTCCCTTCTCTCGGCAGGTATACATTTATATTTACCGGCAAGACAGCGAAGTCGATGGTTCAATGGTTAGGACGTTCGCCCCTGACCAGCGAGACGCGAGTTCGAAACTCGAGTGTGGCAGCAATTTCAGCGGCTTAACTAGAGTTGGCCTACTCCTAGGTGCTGACAGCCAATAAACCAGAAATACGTATTCTAAGGTTGCCTTCTGCCATCGCCGGAATACTACTAGTATAACATCAAAAAAGATGTGCTACTGACATTTAACTAGTAACATATCAATAAGTAGCCTTGTGAAACACAAAATCGGTTAGCCCGAATTCGCAGGCATCAATCCAGGATGGAAACGTCCTGAAAGACGGATCAGGTCAGCCAAAAGAGGAGAATATGCAAGTTCCAGGCAGCAGTTCAGAAGAAGAAGATGCAATCAATAGAAGAAGAGTTTTACTTTCCTGACGTTTCGGATTCCCTCGGGAATCCTTAATCATAGGAAATGATAACATAGTCATTGCCATGCGCAGATAGGTTGGATATATGTACCGGCTGCACGGTATTTATAGTTAATAGTGGTCATCCGCGTGTATGTGATAATTGTTCACTTCTGTAGCCACCGCTTTGGTCTTACTTGGTGTGGTACTGGCTTGACACCTCGCGTTTGACTCACTAATTGTCAGATGCGGGCCTGATTATTGCGTGAAAATTATGCCCGCTGTCGTAGAGTTGATGTTGCGTCCGGCCCTTCCCATGTGACTGATTCTCTTCCTCATGAAACTTTTCAGTACACCAAATCATTGCGCTTGTTGATGAACTGGGGGCCTGAGAACCATGACTCCAGCAGCTCGTTGCTCACGCGTTGTCACCTCTTGCGAGGATTTCGGCCTCGTCAAACTTGAAAATATGGCCCGGTCCCGTCGAATGAGCTGCAACCGGAGAGTTGGCGTCTTTCTTCTTCACCGCCACTGCATGCTGGACCATTCACGTCCGGAGTAATTTTCCGGTTTCTCCGACGTAGTTGCTTTGTCCACAACTGCACCAGATCCGGTAAACGACTCCAGTCATTTCCTGCCGTGGCGGTAGGTCTTTCGGTCTCATAACCCGGCGCCTGATGGTTGCTTCTGGCCTGTGCGCAACTCCAACTCCAAGGCCCCTAGTCCACCAACAAACGCAAAGATTTGGCGTTCCCATACGGTGTACTGATACATTTTCTAAGCAACAGAATCAGTCACGTGGGAAGGACTAGGCGCAGCATCAACTCTGTCGAAGATCATGATCATGAAGATGTCAAAATCACCTAGGATTAAGGATTTCAGAGGGAATCCAAAACGTCAAGAAAATAAAGCCCTTGTTCTAGTGATCGCATCTTCTTCTTCAGATCAAGTCAGGTTTGGTTTTATTGAGCGAACTGTAGGTAAATACCTTTGAACTCTTTATTGGTGCAGAACAGTCAGAGATATAACAAGCAGCAACAGCAGCAGGAAAACGAAGCCTCAATAAATGGTAGGCAGAATATATGAAACCTTGTTGCGTGCTCGCTAACTACCCCCGAAAGATTACAAAAGTACAATATCAAGAAAGTTGTGCATACCACTCTCGGTTCAAATTAAATTATTTCAGCTACAGAGAGTGAAAGCAAAGCTGTGATTAAATTCGCTATTTTTAGAGAGCAAGAGATAGAGAGACAGAGAGGGAGAGAGAGAGAATACTTGCTTTATTTAAGATGAAAAATCATATATTTTCAGCAAAAATGGTTCCATTCACGGAGAGCAAAGGAAAGGTTGAGTAATGGGGCATGGTAAAGAGTAAAAGGTCATTTTATACTCAAAATTAAAGTTAAACACTATATCTACATCTACTATGGGGACAGGTCAACTTTCAATTTCTCAATTTCCGCTTCTTCACACGTGAGTTAGCGTGCTAGGAATGGGAGTACAGAGTGCTGATATGCCAATATACGGCAAGACATATGACGGATGCCTTGGCGCATAGTACGGGAAGACTTCACAGTCATTATTTCGGTGGAGGGGGTGAGCGACCTCATTAAGGATGCGATCAGCAAATTGCTTGATCGTTTTAAAGTGGCGGTGTATTATAATGTCACCTTAAAAACATAGGAAACACCAGCAGCTGAAGAGAGCATTCAGAGGATACGTTTAAAATGACTAAGTCTTTTTAAGTAAGGCTGGAAAAGTAACTGGAGAGCAGTAAAGAATGAGGGAAGAATACAGGCAGCTAGAAAAGGCCAGATTAGGGCTTGTGGTGTGTGATATGAACGCAAGCGGTGGACCTAATACAAATGTTTACGGATTTTAACAAAAAGGCCTTCTATATAAGGAGCAAATGTAAGACTGGATGCTAAAGTCACGCGAAGATATTGGAAAGAGGATCATTCGTTGGGTAAAATGTCTATAGTTTCAGGACTGGGAGCGGGTCGCAGTCGAAATATACACTGGAAACATTTAGAAACATTGGCGTTGCCAGTAATTCGAACTGGGAAAAGGACGGCCGACAGTGCAAAAGACTTCTTAGGCATTGTTCAGAACGCCTAGGGGTTTAAATGCCGTTTAAGGGATTTAAGGAGAAAAACTTTCACCCGTGGACGTGGGGGGTGGGGAGTGGGAGAGTAGATTCGAATCAGATGGCCTGTGCTGAGAGTGTTTGAGGCATTTCAGGAGGAACCCATCGCGGTTTTTGTCGTAATCCTAAGGGTCCCACAAGAAGAAGATTGCGGTGGTCAGGAGAACGTCACCGAGTGTCGGAGATGCGTCCATCGTACACCCTTGCTGGTTAACCAGTCTGCCGACAAAGTGACGAAACATAGGATAACAGAGGTATTTGGTAGTTCTCTAAACAAACATGTTGCTAAAAAGTAATAAGTAATATGTTTTTATCATGTAATACTACGCGACGTCGGTGCACAATTAAATGCTATGTATATATGTGTACGATATCAAACTCCTGACTAATATCATCTTTTAATATTACCTGAAATATTAGCTGGAGTTACTGCGATCTCTCCGCTATGGCGACAGTAATGGCCAAAAACCGATGCGGGATAATTTTCGTCCAATTCAACCGCTCAACGGCGTACGAGCACCCCAACCGCGGGTTTTGTACAAATCCTGGTCAGCGGCGTCACGTCCCATAGCGGCCCTTTTCCTCGCAATCAGCTTGCGCTTGACGCACCTCGCAATTTGCTGCTAAACGTGGGGGAACATTTTTCCTCCTCGAAAATCTGTCAGTTTCGTATTGAGGGGTCATTTCATGTTTATTTAGGTTAACACTCGTGCCTTAGCAATACACAATGCACACATTACCTAGCGTGTCTTCCTCTTCTTCTTCTGTCTTTCTTGTATTTATATCTTGCAGTATGACGAGGAGTTACCCAAAGCCGTTGATGGTGCGTGAGAAGCCCTGTAGCTTGCAAACCGTTTACCCCACGGATCTGCAATAATAAATGTTTTGACGGCATTGCGTGACACATAAAGGTGAAAGCACGTCCTGCGATTCCCGCTTATCTATCAAGTTTTCGATCTTAGTTCTCGGCTTGGTAAAATGAACCAGGTCATACAAATAGAGTATGCCATTTTGCAGAAAAACTCCACGTATTGGCTGACAATCATTTTAGAAACCGGAATTAGTTCCTTATTTAGTAACGTAAGTAAGTAGAACACTGTGGACAGTGGGATAGGGGAAAGAATGTTAAAACAAAAATGCGGGCAGGGGTACGTGTGAATCAGGGAGCTGGATGTTACCATGGCAAAGCAACGTTCACAAGATGCTTCAGCTGTTTGCATAGGTCGGGTTTTGACGGTCGTATAGGGGCTGCCTCCAGATAGTGCAAGGTACGAGTTGTTCGTGGCCGAAAAAGTACTCGGAAGGATGTTCTAGGGTTTACAGAATGGCCCGTATCCAATAGTCCTTCCGAGTACTCGCGAAATTTATGGTTTCAATAAATTCTGCTGTATACGCACTTTTAATTATTGATAAACCTTAAGAAGCCCGGTGCCATTAGTAGAGGAAGCATAGTTGCTGTATGTCTGGGCTACCATTCTGCTGGCAAACCCCCCATCCAATAAAATTAGTGACAAGGACAAGGGAGACTGGGATAACTATTTCCGGTTTATTAGCCGTCATCAGTGAGCCACGGGCAACCCCATTTTTCGTAGGGCCCAAAGATTGAACCGGTAGGCTTTTGACTAGAAGTCCAATGGTCTGACCACTGTACTTCGTGGTCATCGTCGGTTAGGATCGGGGATTGAGTAGAAGACAACTAGATCACTGGGACAATACTTTTTTTTGACTTACGTTTCGTCATCCGTTGCGGATTCATCATCACAGACATTAGCATAAAACGGTAGCAGGAACCCGTTTCTGCCCTGACAGCAGTCGCGCAGTGACACGTGAACGTTGCCGACAATGCCAAAGCACACCGGAATGGCTACTTCTGGCTCATTAGCCGTCATCAAATAGTCATACTCAGCCCTAGGTGGTGTCCCACCATAAATTTCGCGAGTTCTCATCAGCTGCGTCCTCTCGTTGCATAAAGAGAGTAACGAATGAGAGATTACATAAATTGAATTCATACAGAAGAGGTCATAGAAACAGGCTAGGAAGGTAAATTAGTAAATTGGACTAATCAGAATACCTAGTAACATAAGCAAGTGAAACGCTGTGGACAGTTAGGTAGGGGAACGAATGCTAAAACAAAAATGCGGGCAGGGGTATGTGTGAATCAGGGAGCCGGATTTTCCCATGGCAAAGCAATGTTCACAAGATGCTTCAGCTGTTTACATAGGTCGGGTTTGGAACGTCATATAGAGTCTGCCTCTAGGTAGCGAAAGGTACGAGTTATTCGTGCCCAAACAAGTGCTCGGAAAGAAGTTTTTGGGTCTACAGAATGGCCCGTATCCGATAGGTGTTCAGTAATGGAAGAACGTGGAATTCTATTCTTCTGTTTTAATAGCCAACTCGGCAAGTGTTCCTTAGCTCTGGGTGCCAATTGCCGTTGTTTTCACCCATGTGCTTGCATCCGCAAGTGCAAGTTAATTCGTAAACACAATTTGAAGTGACGTACAATGGCAAGGCATACTTTGCTATTTGAATAGGAAGTGTCTTTGTCGAGCTGCAAAATATGAGCTTAGCAGCAAAATAGGTTCTTTCAATTGTGTTACCTAAGCGTTTATTGATTTTGTTAAAGGCTTTGTCACCATTAACTGGTAAGGGTAGGAAAAGGAGCTTTTTTGGAACTGACTGTTCCATAACATTTTGCCGTAAGGGTTTGCTATACTTGTCAATAAACTGAGCTGGATAATTATGCTCGAGTAGAGTTTCCTTGACTTCAATCATTTAAAGCCATCTGGAAGGATCACCACCAGAGAAAATGAGAAGGGAGCAAACGTTGGTTACGCGTTAATAATAATTGGATGGGGCGGCACGTCTCGTCCATGCTTTCGCCACCTTATTGTGTCTCGCCGTGCTCGTCCCTAGAGTTGTGGCGTGTGACCTTGACGTGACAGCCAGCGTGTTTGTACGGGAACTGGGTGGCGGTTTCTGGTCGCGATGGCAAAATAGCAGGCCAGTATATCCACATGCCTGTTGATGGAGTTGGAGTCTGATACCCAGGAATCTGGGAGTACTTGCCCCGGCTTATTAGCGGTGCGTGCCTTTCTCCGTGTGCCCGAGAAGTCGAATTCACAGCCTTCTTCCAGTGTGGATAGCGATCTAGGAAAATAGGTGGCCTTTCCGCACTGCCCGTTTGTGCTCCGCTATTCATGAGCTAAGTCGTCGCCTGGTCTGCCCAAGAACAGTCGCAACATGCCACCTGCTTAGTGAGGCCATTCGGTTCACATACGGTAGCTGTTGGGCGATGAGCAATACCCACGCCAAGCTCAGCAGCGACACGCTCAGTTGCTTCTGACACATTTTTAATGTACACTAGAGGGTGCCAGAGCGTTGGTGGTTCTCTTGTAGTGGTGCTGCAGCCTACCTTTTTGCCACTGGCGTATTCTCGTGGAGACAATTTTGGCCGCTCAGTCGCTCGACCCAGCGCGATGGCCGATGTCTGCATGCAAGGCGTGACCTTTAGCCTCGGGCGGCTGGGGCACACACACGCACCCGCAAATGGTCAGGCCAATCAGAATCCTGAAGCTGGCCCAGTGAATACTCGCTCTGGGCCCCTCTTACTATTCTCGCACTTTGGATCACGCCACTCCAGCGGAAGGACGTGCTGCACGTAGTCAATCTTCCTCCTCCTTATTCCCCGTCCCTTTGTATACACAATAAACTATTCCTTCTACTCTGGCCCTCCCTAGACGTCTCCTATCTCCTAAGGAACCGAGCCTGGATGATTGTAGCTGTAAGGGTTAACCGTCTAAGCCTTAACACCTATAGTTCTGAAGATGAATTGGCGAACATACGTTTGTTTTCGATAATTCTCATCAGGCCTTTACATTTATAGGGTAATTAAGTAAATGGACTATGCGGGTTAGTAGAAAAAGTAGGACAGTTGTCAGGGGAGGGGGAATGTGGGGGGTCGAAACGGGGTCAATATTTGATCAGCGTTAGGTTTTAAGCCGCTGGCTGTTGGATTAGCAGCTTTTGACCATGGTAACTGTGGTGCCGCGACTTAATTCTTTTGGGCGCAAAGGATGGGTCGGCGTAGCCTGATTGCGGCCGATTCTGCCGTAGCCAAGAGACGCTGTCCAAGAAAATTTGAGAAGCTTGAAGGTACCTTGTAGATAACTCGGAAGGCCTCTTTGGCATCCACAAGATAGTCAGAGTCTACCAGATGTGCTAGAATGGAACTGTGTACACCCTTTAGCTGACCCGTTCCTAACCATGCTGGGATGTGTTCTCGGACTCTTTTGGGCAAACGCCGACTCGTGCGACCAATATATCCCGCCCCGCAGGAGCAGGTAAATGAATATATGCACATGAATGTGGTCTGAGCTGGCAGTTTGTCCTTGATCTCTCGGTATAGGATGGGAGTGGTCGAGAAAAGTACGTGGGCGTTGGCTGCTGGGAAGGTGGTTGCTACAGCTTGACTCAGGCGCCTCCTTAGAAGTTCGCTTGGCCGTCCCCTTGAAATGGGACCCTGATAAATATTCGCTTCTTCTCTGCTGTTAGCACTGCAGTTTTTGGTGGCCTTTCAGTCATGTGCTTAGCGATAAATCGACTGGGTTACCCATTTTGTCGAAATACACATTCAACAATCCTTAGCTCCTTTTCTATGCTTTCATTCGAGCAGATCCTTTTCGCCCTTTGCGTCAAACATCGTACTAAATTACGTTTGAAGTTTAACGGTACGAAGCTGGCAAAATGGATGCATTGCCCGGACCACGTCTTCTTACGATATACCTTCCGTTGAATGCTCCCATCATCCCTTCTACTCAGTATTACATCAAGGAATGGGAATGATCCGCATTCTTCGACTTCTACTGTAAATTTGAAAGATGGATGCGCCTAATTCACTTTATTCATTAGAGCTCAAATAATTTCATCGCGGCACCACAGTTACCATGGTCAAAAGCTGCTACTCCAACAGCCAGCGGCTTAACACCTCAACTGACTACCAGACCCCCTACCCCCGATCAAATGTTGACTTTTTACCCCCCCCCCCCCCCCCCATTCCCCCTCCCCTGACAACCGTCCTTCCGTTTTTCTACTAACCCGCATAGTCCATTTACCTAATCACCCTATAAATGAAAAGGCCTGATGAGAATTATCGAAAACAAACGAATGTTCGCCAATTCATCCTCTGAATTTTTCAATGGGAATTTTCGCAAATGTAAGACAACCTATAGTTCTCTCTCGTTTGTTCCCCGCGGTCGCGTACGGAGGCAGCAGCGGACAAGGCTGTTCGGCTGTCCATTCCTAGCCAGTTTGTTCCAAAGATGTCGTTCTTCCTGCATTCGCCCCTGATACAGCCACGGTGATGTGCTATTGGGTGTTTCCTGTGGAAGCTGAGCACATTGGTTGTGTTAGCCGCCTTTCTATAACCGTGGTGTTGAGTCCCCCGTTGGGGCTGCGCGTGACAAGGGCATCTGGGAATGGTAGTTGTCCGACACTCGCTTCTTTCTTTGTGAATTTTATGTCGGCGAAGATGCCATTAAGCAGATTTCGGAATTCTGCTAGCCTATTCCGTTCGATTATAACGAAAGTGCCGTCCCCGTATCGGCACCAGGATGCAGGTTCAAATTGATCGAATGTAACTTCGTCCCAGCTCCTGTAAGCCCAGTTCTGCGATGAGACTGGAAATTAGGGGTCCCATCGGCATCCCTTTGGTCTGCTCGTATGTTCTACCATTAAACGTTACGACTTTTAGCTGGCAGAAGACGAAGGGTTGGATGAGGTTGTCTAAACTACCACATCAAATTACGTCATACAGTTTGCATGACTTCCTAGCCATACTTTATAATCTATCTTATGAAAAAGGGCAAAAGTCGCTTTTTTAATCCCTTCATATTCCCCTAGTCCCAACATTTTGTCCTACGAAAATGGTAGTTATAGGGCTTTGAGGGCAGAGAAGAAAGTTTTTAAAAGGAAGTGTAAAGTTAAAAATTGTAATCGAAGTTGGTGACCGCGACCGCTGGGAGTAAGTTGTTCCGCATTTAAATTGAAGGTGTGTGCGGCGCTTAGCGCCGCGCACTATACTAATCTAGCTCCAGGACGGTAAGTTGGACCACAGGTAAGTTGAAGTAGGCGACCTCCTAACGAATATTTCAATTTTTAGGCAATTTCAATTGGCCGAACAACGCGACGTCTGGAGAAGATAATGCGTGAGCACATACTAGCTTGGTTCAGCAGAGGGGAGAATAGACCGACCTCAAGCTCAATCCTTGCGCACCTAATTGATACAAACCACCAAGTGGACGCGAATGAAGCCCTTCGGTTCATATACCGCACGTCAACCCACAACTCCAAAGGCCTTTGCAAACGGGTGTAATCCACAGCAGAAGCAGTGGCAATCCGGCTAGCAAAACCCATTCTATGCTGTCAAAAGGCACTGGTTCAAGCCATCAACCTCCCTTGGCCGACTACACGCAAATATCCAACACCTACTGAAGCCACTGAAGACGAAGCATCGGAAAATAGTCAAGCGCAAACTGCGAGGCTGACATACAGAACGTAACCCGCGGACCGCGAGAACATCCCCCCTGTCTCATCTGGGCATGGCAAC
>JAYGXS010000009.1:5347222-5365370 GCA_036362985.1 Ligula intestinalis
GTCTAACATTTGGTTATAAATTATTTTTTCTAAGATTTTTGCTAAATTCAGAAGAGTGTTTGGCGAGCATACGTAGCTTTCGATAAATTCTCATCGGGCCGTTACAATTATATAGGGAGGGGTGCAAATCAACATGCTGGTTATCAAGTTATCACAAAACGCAAATTAGTCATGGGGATGAGGAAGGGGGGTGTGGGGTTGGAAGTAATCAGCTAATGAGGGTTTGTTGAGTCCGGATAGGGGATGGGGGGAAGGGGGTGGGGTTGGGTGAAGCGGCAGCAAGCGGGAAATATGCAGGTAGTTAGGTAACCGCTGGCCAAGCCAGGCTCGGGGCCTGCTGGAGGTTCTTCTGCGCGCACAGAACCAGCTTCCTCAAACGGATCGCGGTTGCTTCTGCTGTTGCCAGCAAACGCTGACCCAGGGGCTTTGGGTAGTTTGGCGAGACCTTGTAAATTACCTTAAAGGCTTCGCTGGGGTCCACACGATGTCCGGAGTCAACCATGTGCGCAAGGATTGAGCTTTTGACGCTTCTGACTTCGCCTTTGGCCAGCCATGTCGGGAGGTGCTCCCGTATTCTTTTTGATAGGCGCCGACTCGTGCGACCGATATAGCTTGCTCCACAGGAACAAGTGAATGAGTATATGCTAAAACCGATGTGCGGTGAACACCACGATAATTTTAAGCATTGGACCGTTTTCCGTTTTTGTAAATTGGGGTGATACATGATTTTTTCCAGATTTCTGGATAAGTACCATTTGACTGCAGTAACGAGAAAAGGTTAGACAGGAGTATTGGGGCATATGTCATATGTCTCAGTATGCAAGGAGGTATTCTATCCGTTCCATATGATGTGGAATTGGACAGTTGGCGGATAGCTTTCTTCACAGTTTCTCCGTTAAACAATATCTCTTTAAATACTAGTGCCGTCATTTCTGTTGGTTGGGGGATTGGTTCTTCCTCGACTGAACAGTTGGTTGAGAAATACTCGTTGAAAAGATTTGCTATTTGGTTGTCATTTGTTATTACTATTCCTCGGTCATCAAGCATGATTTGGGGGCCTTGTTTTTGATGATTATTTATTTGTTTCCTGAAGATTTGGGCTGTCCCTTCTGGGGACTCGATTGCCCGATGTTCTGCTGCTATCGTCTTATTTGTTTCAATGTTCTTGGCTAACTCGTGAATCTATGTAATGCGTCTGAGCGTAGATAGATAACTAATACATGGGTCGTGGAGTTGTTTTTTAAGTTTTTTTAGCCGTTTGGAAAGGAAGTTTGGGATTAGTGATTTCTTACATGGGGATCTCTCGTCAATTAGGTTATCTCGAATTAAATTAAGGGTGGCATATAATATGTTTACAGCTTCTAGAGGGGATGCTGTTAGGAGGAAAGAGCTCCAATCCAATGACCTAATGTAGTTATTCATAGACTCAATGTCAAGATTTTTGGGGTTTATAGAAGTGTAACTAGGATCAGGTCTTATTTTAATGTTAAGAGGGAGCACTGCTATTATTGTCTTATGATCACTATCAAACGTTAAGCTGTCGTAGTGCGTATATAAGGGCCAGATATCATTGGTGAGAATAACATCGAGCATATTGCTTCCCCTGGTTGGTTTGCTTATTATTTGCGTCCAGTTATGAAACACAATTGATGATAATAATTCATCATGTCTGGATGGGGCTGATAGTTCTGTCCAGTTTATTTCTGGACGGTTTAAGTCTCCTGCAATTATCTTATATTCGGTTTGGATATTCGATAGAATATCTAGTAGATTTGTAAGACCAGTGTCATCATTTCTATATTCCGGAGGGTTGTACAAACATCCAATTAGAATGCTTTTAAGGGTCTTGGATGTTATTATAGCGAAGCACGCTTCGCCATTGAATAATAATAATAATAATAATTTGTATATTTAAGGCCCAAGGGGCCCAAGGGGCCCTGAACGTCTCCTGAAGAACCTCAAAGCCACTCTGTTCTATGGTAGATCTGATGTAGATCATACAACCTCCTCCTCGTTTATTCGCACGGTCCTGTCTATAGAAGGTGTAGTTTGCTATAAAAAGTGAAGCATTGGAGGTTGATTCGTTTACCCATGTTTCTGTTACAAAGACTATATCGGGATTGTGTGTGTCAATAAAAGTCCTAAGTCGTGGAACTTTGTTTACTATCGATCTAGCATTAATAAGAGCAACACTTATGGTGTCGGATACAAAAGCTGGAATCTGTTGTGAAAAAATGGATTCCTATTACTTGATTGATTGTGTTGAGGGCTCATGTGCGGAAATTGTGTGATTGGTGGATAATATGGTGGTGTTGGACTATTTGTGGCGAATTGTGCATTATTGGAAAAAAATGGTGATGAGAGTGGTGGAATTCGATGGCATTGTGTAACTATCGGAGGGTATGGAGTTGTGCGAGGTGGGATTTGATTGTGTGTGTTATATTGAAAGGGTTGGGTGTGCGGTGGTCGTCTTGTGTATGGGCTAGGATACATGGGTTGAGAGAAGGGGTTCGGTGTCATTTTAGGGTGTGCATTTAAATACGGATATTCGTTTTGATATGAAATTCTGTTTGGGACTGGTGGTTTATTCTGGGTTGTTCGGGGGAGATAATCTAACACTGGTTTACTATTTTGGTTCGTTGAGTTAGGGCTGGTATTGCTATTTATGGACATGTTTAGACGTGTGTTGTTATTTATCAGTGTATCTTGATTAGATTCAGGATAAGTGTTGGTCATGTCTAATGGGGTTGTACTATTTCGGGGTCTTTTTGTTTGAACCTTATTCTTTCCCTTAATTGCTACGGCAGGTGTATTATTTGCTTTCGGTTTGTCATTATTATAATTAGAAGAAGTCACTCTCAAGTCATCTAAGCTGATGCTTCGTTGATAGTTTTCGTTTTCCTTCCCAGATGAGGAGGAACTCGTTAATTGTTCCTCTGAAGTAGCATTTTGTGGAGTGTTTCCGTCCTCAACGACTATATGCGGCTGACTTTGTTTACGCCCTTTGTCTTTGTGAAAAACTTGTCTGCGCTGCATTGGGGTCAAGTCAAGGCCTATATATGCTTTAAAACTCCGGAAACTCCTATTTATTTCAGAGTTTTGCAGTAGCATTTGAGCTTCGGCGTGGGAAGAACATGTAAGCAAAATCGGTTTGTTTTTACTTCGCGAATTTAGTCTTTTGATAGACACTATGCCTATACTTATCCCACGTTGTTGAAAAACGTTTTGTATTGCTACCATTGGATTAATCGTTTGAGGAAAGTTGCGGAAGATTATATTACAGCTACGTTTTGATCTATCTGAAACTTCTGTAGATACTAAATGCACCACAGACTCAATCTGAGGTAAATTCGTGAGGTTGCTTTCAAATGAATTGGAGTCCAGAAGTGAATTAAGAATCTTAAATACAGGTTAATACTTTTCAATAAAGTTTGTTCAATTTAAGAGGGCTGACAGATCGAATTGATCCACAACAACTTTCGCGTCAGTCATTGTTTCTAATAAAACTTTCCAGTTAAGGATTTTTTAATGCTAAATAATGCTAAGTAATGTGTTTTTGACAAATAAACTATAAAATACTAGAAGTACAAAACAAATGATTTGTACAGCGTTCTATGAAACAGAGGACAATATCTGACCAAATCAACGAAGGAGTTTGGTAGCAGATTTTGGCTAAGATAGTCAACCGTTACTTACTGATAATTTATTTAAGAAAACCAAAGACTTTGAGTCGTTTCTTCTCTTATATAAATCAATTTATATAAAGCTTCACTTATCTTTGAATTTGACTAGTCAGAATATAGATAACGATGTGGCTCATCTGTGTGTGCCATTGCATTTCACCTTCCGCATGACACTGCTATATTCATTTTTTTTTCGAATCTAACAAATTCGCTTCTAAACAGTTATACTCGTCTTAAAGCTATAGACTACGGATACTGTTTGTTAAACCAATTATTTCTAGTACTTCGTGTTATCATATTTTTGGTTTATTGATGAGGCCTTTTGGGCCTTAAACATACAGCATATTATTATTATTAATGGAGATTATAATCAAGAAGCAATTGATGATATATTGTGAAACTCACAATATTTTGTCGAATGCGCAATTTGGATTTCTTAGGGATAGGTCATGTGTAACAAACTTGCTTTATACGAGGCAAAGCTGGACAAGAGTAATTGATGCAAAAGAAACCGTACATGCAGCCTACATTGATTTCCGGTAGGCCTTCGACAGTTTTCCAAACCAACGTCTCCTGCACAAGTTGAGACTGATGGGTATCGGAGGCAGACTTCTTACGTGGATTGAGAATTTCCTATCTGGTTGTTACCAAACGGTGTGTGTAGGACGACAATAATCAAGGCCGACAGTCATCGAGAGTGGATTTCCTCAAGGTTCAGTACTCGGAATCACCCTATTTCTCTTGTTCGTTGATGATTGTGTACGGGAATTGGTCTGCGAGAGTGCCATGTTTGCAGATGATGTGAAAATATGGAATTTAATCAAGTGTGCTGCCGATGAAGATAATTTCCGGGAAAATCTTTGTCGATTAAAGAATTCGCCACATAGATGGTTGCTGTCCTTCAATTCGAACAAATACAATCTGCTGCATCTGGGAAATCGAAATTTGGTCCTCGATGCACGACCCTATCATCTGAACGGAATCCCACGCATACAAATGGAGAGTTGATACAAACATTCCCTATCGTGCGTGGCTTGGTCTGCGATCTCAAGAATGATGAGCTCTTCCAACTCGCCACTACAACTTATCTCCGGGGCATCCTTTCAAACTGTATGTGCTCGAAGGAAAATTGGATTTGAGGAAGTATTTTGTTTCTAATCGGGTCGTGGACGCGTGGAATAACCTTCCCAGTCGACATGTTCGTTTCCCTACCAACTTGCGAGACTTCATTGTTTAACCTTTTTGTAAATTATATTTTGTCGTGCGTTTGTAACCCACCGACGCTCTAGTGGGGAAGTTATTTAGGCCCTTCGCCTGACCTGAACGTGTGTCTTAATTAACACCATTTTTGTTTTAACGCAAGGCGCGCGAAATACAATTTCGATTAGCTCGTCACGTGCGGTCTGCTAAGCATTTACCGCTCACACTTTTACACCTCTCAGACGATTCCTACCTCACCGGCCGCTGTTTTCTTTGCCCTCCAACGGCACCATTCTCTGGTGATCATTCCCGGGCTCAGGAGCATCTAACGGCGACTAACAAGCAAGACTTCTCTCGGCTATCTCAGTTTCGGATCGACGAGCAAAGATTTCAACATTTACGAATCCATCTTCCAGCAAGTCAATTTCTTGGCTACTGCTGACAAGGATGGTTGAGGATCATTTGAGTCGTATCGTTCCTTTTTTCATAACCATTTTTGCATACTATTTTTCTACCATCTTCCACTAGTGTAGTGTGATAGATTATTTACTAATAGTTAGCTCTACACTAGAAAGTTTTAATTGCATCTTTACTAAGACGTTTTAGATATTTGTAGACCTTTCCGCCACAAAGATAAAAACCCACAGTGGCAAGATACAAAAGATAAAAGTAAAATTACTGAAGATAAAACGGTAACAATTCGGTAACCATAAATAAGAAGACGAAATCGTGAAAAAGGTATCAGTATCAGTATCAGTATATTGAGGGTATGTAGGAAAAATTCCTTTGAGTGCCCTATTTGTACATATGTGCAGTGGTAGCAAAAAATTTGTTGCTTAGACTGTTGGCGAGGCCAGTTGTCCTGAGTCATAGGATGAAAATAGGAGCAGACAGTGAAAAAACTCCTCAGGGATTTTTAGGAGAAAAACTGTCGCCCTTGTGGGGGGAATGCGTGGGATTTAGGAGAAAAAAGGGAGTTCCCACGGGGGGGGGGCATTGCAAAGGTTCCCAGGATCATCACCGCGTGGAAGCCACGTCCTGATTCTTCCTTGCTGATTGCAGAGTCCGCCACGGAACTGGAAAAACAGAGGCATCCGTCCAGATCGTCGACAGTCCGCTTTGGGTCGAACCAAGGGTGACCGTTTAGACCGGCAGGTCTGGCTGATAAGATCGCCAGCGGGTAATCACGGTACGCAGATAGCCAAGTAGGGTAGACCGCGGAGACCTTCGCATGAGGCTATGCGTGGGAGGGCGTAATAAATAGCAAACGTGAATGGATATAAAAACTAATCTTACTGAAAAATTGGAAGAAGTATTATTGTTATTGCAAATTGTCAGTTCCGATCCATCGTGCACTGCTATATCGATCCAGTTTTCGCTTAAAACCCTCTAGCGATTCCGACATAACAACGTCCTGAGGGAGCGCATTCCACGCTCCGACCACCCTTTTTGAAAAGAAGTGTTTCCGAGCGTCCAGCCTGGCCCCTGTCACCTTTAATTTGAGGGAATGACCCCTCAGATTCGTGGTCGTTGCTAATTCGAAAAAATCCCCTGATATAAGACAGCAGTCTTGAAGACGTAATACGCGGAATGCTAGTATCAGGTCCCCCCGAAGCTGCCTGTAGCGCAAAGGGAAGAGGTTGAGATTCGACAGCCGTGTTTCATAAGGCTGCGAGCCCTGCCCCATAACAAATTTGGTTGCGCGCCGTTGTACCTTTTCCAGGATGTTGATGTCTTTCCTGGCCCAGGGTCTCCAAGCTTGAATAGCGGATTCTAGGTGCGGTCGTACGAAGGTTCCGAAGACTTTTGTGAAGCACTCTTCATTGAAGGTAGAAAAAGCTCGTTTGACGAGGTATAGGATCGACATCGCGGACTTGGCTACCTTTGTGCAATGCAGGGAGGGTTTAAGTGAGGGCGTGATCCAGACTCCCAAGTCTTTCTGGGCGTTCACTTCCTTCAATGGTATGTCATTCAGTCGGTAAGCCGTGCCGTTTGAAGAACCGCATTTGCCAACTCGAATGGTGGTGCACTTGCTCTCATTGAACGGTAAGAGCCAGTCCGCCGACCATTTTTGAAGTCTATTTAAATTTTCCTGTAAGTGCACTTCGTCAGCCGCAGTTCGAATTACGCTCCAAAGTTTTATATCATCGGCAAACATGGCGATGCCGCAATCCAGTTCGCGGACACAATCGTTGATGTAGATAACGAACAAAATAGGGCCGAGAACGGAGCCTTGGGGAACACCACTCTCAACCTCAACCTTGGCTGACTGTTTGTCGCTGATGTGGACAGTTTGCGAGCGACCGATTAGGAAGCTTTTTATCCACGTAAGGAGCCTACCTCTTACTCCTATGCGGCTGACTTTATAAAGGAGGCGGTGGTGCGGCACGCTATCGAAAGCCTTTTTGAAGTCAATATAGACAGCATGCACTGAGTTTCCACTATCGACTGCCTCAGTCCACCGTTCTAAACAGTAGAGCAAGTTTGTAACGCAGGACCTACCTCTACGAAAACCATGCTGAGCATCCGATAGCAGATGGTTTTGTTCCAGGAACTGCATAAGTTGTTGCTTGATAATTTTTTCCATGATTTTGCAACAGATTGCAGTAAGGCTGACTGGTCGGTAGTTATTCGCTGAGACCCGGCTTCCCCCCTTGTATAGCGGTGTAATCCTCGCGGATTTTCAATCTTCTGGTAGGCATCCGGTTTCGAAGGAGGTTTGGAAGAGCATAGAGAGTGGTTTGGCCAACTCATTGACGAGCTCCTTCAAAATCTTGGCTGGTACGTTGTCAGGACCTGGTGACTTAGATTCTTTTAAGCTTAAGAGTTCCTTAAGAACAGCAGCCTCGGGGAATTGGACAGTGTCAAATACTGTATCCGCTTCGGTGTCGTCGGTGGGGTGATCGTATGCCGTTTCCTTTGTGAAGACTGATCGGAAAAATTTCGACAGATGATCAGCCTTCGCTTCATCATCTATCAAGTCTCTTCCCTCGGCGGTCCTTAGCAGGGGTATAGGATCCTTGTTTTTGGTAATCTGCCTAAGATAACTGTAAAACAGTTTGGGGTTCACTGTGGCCCGGTTTAGCAAGTCTGCTTCGAAAGCCCGTCTTGTTTTGAGAATAAGACCCTTGACCCGGTTTCTCTGAGTTTTGTAGGCACTGACAGATGCAGGAGTCCTGTCTGCTAGCATTTTTTTCCACAGCTTCCGCTTTTTGTTCACTTCTATTTTTAAGGCCTGCGTAAGCCATCGCGGTCTAGTGTTCACCTTTTTTCGCGAAATTGGACAGTGGTTGTCGATGAGTCTGTGCAGTGTGGTCCGGAACGCTTCCCAGTCCGCAGTTATGTTTCCAGAAAATAGAGTTTCCCAATCGGCGTGCGTGAGTTCGGTCTTCATTCGATCGAAATCGCCTCGCCAAATATTTCGTCTGGCTGTTGAGGGTCTCTCCGGTATTGAGAATAACGAGTACTCCCATAGCAGTACAACATGGTCGCTTTTACCTAGTGGTGGGAGACATGACACTTCGTCGATGCTGTCCTGCGATTTCGTGAGAACGAGGTCCAGACAGTTGGACTGTTGGCCATCGCGCATCCTTGTCGGAAAAGTGACATGTTGCGTGAGAAATAACTTCAGAGTCATGCTCAGAAGGCAGCTGTCGAAGGTTAGATTGGAGCTATGTGCGCAGGCCGCACCCCAGTCGATGTGAGGCGCGTTAAAGTCCCCCACAATCAGGATGTCCGATCGGGCAGTAATCTTTTCCAGCTCCTCTAGCAAGGAGGCATCCACTACTGGCTCTCTTCTCGGTGGTCGGTAGAGTGTCAGTACATCGAGGTTGGGTGCACCTTGTACTTTAATGGACAGCCAGATGGCCTCGGAAGTACACGCCAGTTTATCCGTTTTGTCTAAAACTGTGAGTCCATTTTTCACGTATGTTGCTACGCCACCGCCTTGACGACCTTCTCTGTCTTTTCTGAACAGTTGATAGCCAGGCATGGATACCTCGCCGTCGGCTACCTGTTCAGACAGCCAAGTTTCCGTTATTGAAACTATATCTGGTGATAACTCAAAGGCATGAATCTTCAGCTCGTCAAGCTTTGAAAGCATACTCTGTGCATTTGTGTACATGAAAGTTAACTTTCTGTTTGCTCGAGAATTTGTTACAGTCAGGTTCTCCCCGCCCCTTTCCGGGTCGACTGTGCGGTCATCCGGGGAGGACCTTTCCTGAGGGAGAACAGTGGACGATGGATCACTTGGTTGTTCTAAATAACCAAATGTTTTTCCCCTTCGTTCTGCCTCTGTATGTTTTTCGATTGGGCTCAATCCTCCCTCTACTGAGCCGACTGTGTGGTTATCCGGAACGGACCTATCCAAGGTGATAACAATGGACGTTGAATCACTTGGTTGTTGTAAATAACCAAGTTTTGTTCGCCCTTGCTGGCCCGCTCCCTCTTTTCGGAAACAAGTTGACGACGTTTGTTCCGTTCTGCAGCTGAGAACTCCTGTTGAAAAAAAACTCCCGGGTCAGAGTCTTTTATTTTAAAACGCCTAGATAGAATGAGCTTGGCGTCTTGGCTTCTTGTCATGACCACTTTCAGAGGTCTGGGACGTGCCGTTCCAGTTGGGCTCTCAGGCCGTTTGCCAAGGCGGAAGGCCTTTTCGCACTCTAATGGTACATTGGGTCCCAGCATTTTGTTCATAAGGCCATGGAAGAGCTGGACATCTGCGGAATGCCGGTCCATGGGAGTGGCTGCGGTTGATTCCGTTAATCCCTGTATGATGATGCTGGCTTCTCTCTTAGTGCCATTTTTCTTGCCTACGACACTGTCGCTTGCTTGCTCGTTAACAGCTCCTGTGCTGCTATTGTGACCATCTTGTGTGCGACCGGACTCTATGGTTGATGTGCTGCCCTCGTTTTCTACTGTGGGCTTCAGGCTCTGGCCTGCGACACTGTCACCCACTTTCTGGTTAATAGCAGTACTGGCAGTGGATTCCGGTAGACCTGGTATTACGAAACTTTTGCCCCTATCGGTGACTTTCTGCGTCCCCTCTACGCCGTCGGTCACTTCTTGATGCAACGCTTTCGTGTTTTCCTTCGTGTCTTTGCTGACGGCAGCCTGTACTTTACGTGGCAAACCAATCGTGTTTTTGTTGTTTACGGCGAGATTGTTTAAACTCGCCTCAGCGGTGGCTAATTGGTCAACTGTGGGGGCCTTAACCGTAAGTATGGACTCCCTGGTATCTGTCTCCGCGGCAGCCTGCACTTTACGGGGCAAACCAATCGTGTTTTTGTTATCTACGGCGAGATTGTTTAAACGCGTCTCAGCGGTGGCTGATTGATCAACTGTGGGGGCGTGCACTGTAAGTATGGGCTCCCTCGTTTGTTTTTCGGCGGCTTCCTTCGCTTTCATCGCTTTGTGTGCATCGGACCGCAGTTGTCTCGGTTCAAATACTGTCTCTTTTTCTTCTCCCAGCTCTTCTCCGATCCCCTTTCGTGCAATTTCACTAGTTTTGACCTGTAAAGAGGGTGAGACTGGTTGGTCAGGTAGACGCTTCCCTCTTATCCTGGCCGTTTTGATGATCCCAGAACCTGAACTTTCTTGGGACGGTAGATTAGGGCTTGTTTGTGTTTGCTTCTCTTCAGTTTTAATCGCGCTTGGACCGATTGGCTGGTGCCTGGTAGCGACTTCCGTCAAGACGGATTCTAGCTGCTGATTTCCACTGGTTTCATCTAGCGGCTTTAATGTGCCATTCTTGAGCAACCATGTGATAACATCCCCTAGTAAATCTATACGTGACTCCAATTTTGATATTTTCGGGCAATGTTTGCAATGTTCGCATGCCGTCGGGCAATGCGTGTCATCCGTGTCACTGTTCTTACCCTTATGTGAATTGTGCGAGGTGGTCATAGTGGCCGTAGGGTTTATACCCTTGTCTCTTATGTCGCACTGCTTGTCACACGGGACAGTTTGGTCGTGGAGTTCGTTGGCAGAATTTATCGTGTTAACACTGTCAATGCACATAACTTTCTGTGAGCCGCGTAGCTGGGTTGCAGTGGCTGGGATAGTTTGGTCGTGGAATTCGTTGGCAAATTGTACCGTGTCAACTCTGTCAATGCACTTAGCTTTCTGTGAGTCGCAAAGCTGGGTCGCAGTGGCCGAGCGGCTAAGACGTTCGCCTCCTAAATCGAAGGTCGAGGGATCGACGCCGGCTTCCGAAAGGGCTTTCTTTCCATCCACAGTTTGGTCGTGGACTTCTAAGTTCTGCATGCTAAAACTTTAGCTCAAACGTTATACTTATAAACTATTGCGGCGTCGGTCAGACTAGACGTATCAGCAACCGAGAAAGTGTAGTCTAATAGTTACTACCAGGGACTATATTGACGTAAGGAAAATACAAACGATAGGGTGTCCTTAATTATATGAATAAAGTTTTCTAACGATTATACACCGAGATAGTGAAGTCTAATAGTTGCCAACTGGTACTAATTTGGGCTGAAAAAAGCAAGATATAAACTGATAAGGTGGCCTTTACTTAGATAATTATAGTCTTCTAGTAATTATACACAGCAGTATATAAATATAACGACTTAGCCTGTCCGTGGATACTCCTCAGAACCCTGACGAGACTGATTGGGACAATTAGACTATGTAGGCCGAGCCAATATTTCCAGTGATATGCCCGATTTAAAGAAGAGTTCCTCGTCGAGCATTGGGGGTATCGAAGGAAATTGGACGGAAGATTGTTTAGAATAATAGGTTTTTTGATTCAATTTTTGCCCAAAGACGGTATCTTTCTGTATAAAACTTGAAATATAATCGCCTTGGTTTTGCTCGAAAATTCAAACCGCGCGGGTTCAATTTCAAATTATATTTGTTTTCTTTTGTGTGAAAAGCAAATGGGTAGAACAGTATCTGTTTGCTGATTTGTTTTCAATGATAACTATCTAATAGCATAGACGATTCACACGCGACCCGCTCAAAACCCGAAACAAGAGCATAACACTTTTCTAGTATGCATAGATGACTAGTCCGCGCCTCTTCGTTGCTCCGCTGCTGTCAGTGGCCTTGATTCCAGTGCTAATCCGCATCGTCTTTCTCAATTATTGCAATTCAATTTATTGAGGGAGATAGGCAGGTGCATATAAGTACCCTATTTATAACGTTAAATTGAGTAGGGCACACAGAAAAACCATGTGGTTCGCACAGGTCAAACGAGGCTCATAAAATATGACAAATGTAGTGTGCGTCCAAAGGTTTACATTTAATAGCACTGACTGCGATTCAATTTGGAGCATAAATTAACCAAGATTCCTTTTAAAGCTTTCCAGTTATGGTGACATCAAAACGACTATTTGGAGGGCATTCCATTGTTTGACCACTCTGAGCTAAAAGGAAAATTTGCGAACATCTAGCCTGTAATAAATGAGTAGGCGTACATGATTACGCTTTTCAACTTATCGGTGGCTGCTTTCTTTTCGCTTGCAATTAGACAAACAACCTCTTTTGAAATTTTCTCGTATATGCATGCATTACTCGGCCACTGTGTAACTAATTGGGATCCATTGGGCGTTTTTATTTCTTCCTTCTTAATATAACTGAACTGAACGCGAATTTTCAGTATAATTCATTATATATAAGGAAGAGAGGCAGAGCCTTTGAAAACCCTATTTACAGATAGATGCTGTCAGATCATGCATATTGTTCAAAGTCATATATACACTATATAAATTGTTAATGTCTTCTTAATGTATGACTAGCAAGCTTAGTAAGATCAAGCTTTCTTTTGAATGCGTCGACGCTTTCAGCAAGAACAACCGAGGAAGGAAGATTATTCCATTCTTCAATGGCCCGCTGGGAGACGAAGTGGGTCGGCACTTCCAATTTGGCGTGATGTTTCTTCATTTTTTACGGATGACCACGTATATGTATTATTTATGCAAATTCAAAGAAGTTGGTCATCTAAAGAGCACAGTCTTCTCCCCTGACGATTTTCAACCCCATGATCATATCTTCTCTGTATTGCCTATAATAGAGAGGAAAAAGATTGAGCCTATCTATACTTCCTTCATATGGAAGACCTCCTAAGCTGCTGACTAGCTTGGTCGCCCGTCTTTGCACTTTCTCGAGCATTGGCTTATCTTTCTTCATCCAAGGGCACCACGCCTGGACGCAGTACTCTAACAACGGCCGAACAAATGTTCCGAAAACTCACCCAAAAAGCTCCTCATTAAAATAGAGGAAGGACCTTCTGATCACTTCAAGGATACCCATAGCCTTCTTTGCTGTTTAAGCTCAGTGAGTTGACGGTTTTAGGCCGGGCGCCATGCGTACACCTAGATCCCGTAGTTCGTTCACTAGCTCGAGTTGATGACCTCCGATCGAGTAGTCATACTCGAATGGCAACACCTTTCTGGAACTAGACTGTGAACGGATTACTTGGCATTTGCTTAAGTTATTAATTCTCCACCTTCCGCCAAACGGCCAAGATGTCTACTATGTTTACCGAAGTTAGACTGTGAGGATTTCGTCCTCCGCCAGGAGTTTTCGGAGATGAAGCAGGAACTTTAACACGAGGTAAATAAACTGAAACAAGAGAAAGCCTATCTAAAAACGCATATTTTTTATCCAGTGATTAAAACAGCCCTTGTCGGTCAAAAACCAGGGGTCAATAAAAGTACATATGCTCAGCTAGCCTCGGCCGGTAAACCCGAAACTCGCACATCATCTGCCGAACCAAGTTAACCTGCGGACGTCTCACTCGATCGCAAAGAAACTCAAATAAATCTGCAGTCCACGCCATCGTTACTCGGCTCAGGCAGCATAAGCAATGATCTGGATTTGCGTCCTTGCGTCACATCGTTGCTCGACGCTGCACTAGAGAGCGATGATACTGAGGTTGATAAGATCATTAAGCCAAAAAATCATAGTGCTAGAAAGGCTCGAACGTTCAAACGGGCCAGGGGTGTGCAGTCAGCTAACCCAAAAACCGGAACATCAGGACCCATCGAACCTAAAGTACCGGATACAGATGCTCGCTTGGTCGTAACTTTTGAGCTCGCAACAGATGCACCAGTGAGTCACAAGCAGAATACAGTTGTAAAAGAGGCTCCAGAGATAGCGTCAACAATTACACAAGAACACGTTGACGCTGATATGGACTTGGATTTGGACATGTCCGACGACACACTTGAAACCTGCATATCGGAGTATGTGTCAAGCCTACGGGCTAAACCATCGTAAATCGGCTTCAGCATCCTTAGAAATTATCGGGATTTGCATCCTAGCACCTCATTTTTGCTCGACTCTGCACAAGAAAGCGATGACCTAGAGGTTGACAAGATCATAACTCAAAAGAGGCATAAACCTAAGAAAGCCAAACGGTTCACGGGTTTGCACTCAGCTTACCCAATAGCCCGAACATCAGAACCGAGTGTACCGGATACAAGTGTTCCCTCGGCCGAAACGCGTGAGCTCGCAACATATGCCCACTTGAGTCGCAAGCAGAAAATAATAGGAAAGGGGGCCCCAGAGTCGTCAATTGCACAAGAACGAATTGACCATGACGTGGGTCTTATGAGAGTTTACGCCAAACCGTTGCTAAAAACAGGCGCGTCTTTCCGCATTCTTAAGGCATTTCGAATAGGGAAGGCTCCAACAGCTCCATAATCAATTTCTCGGCCACGACTCTCTAAAAGTTATTTTAGAAACCGAAGAACAAGCAAAATTCGTACTGGAGCGCAAACCATCCTTACGGAGTCTGCATTCGCAAGTTTGTTTCAGCCGGATTACGAGTTGAAAGAGCGGAGAAAGATGAGACAGCTAATAATAGAGCTGGAAAAACGGAGAACCAATGGCAAGACAAATATCAAAATATGAGAGGGAAAAATAGTTCAGGTTAAAAAAGGCATCGCTCTGGTCGAAGCCGGTAACAGTGACGGCCTAGCTGTCCCGCCACCGAAACCTAAGACATGCCCTCTTAAATTGGTCGTTTTAAATGCCAGATCACTGATTAATAAAATGCCTCTGCTCCAGACTATGGTTTTCGTCAACCGCCCAGACATTGTTATGGTAACTGAGATATGGGCATCGGCCTCTGTAGCTGACTCAGAACTCTCTGTTTTAGGCTATGCATGCGTTCGGAACGATCGAAACAATGGCCGTGGCGGAGGAAGCTGCATCTTTATAAAGTAGCCACTTGCATTCCTCCCGTCGGATTATCCACAATTCACAGCGGTGGAGGAGAGCTGCTGGCTACGAGTTGTTCTAAAAAACAAATACTCCTTACTTGTTGGCTGTGTTTATCGCTCACCTAATGCCAAAGCAGACTACGATCTTTGTCTCTCGCAGGCATTTCATGCCACAGCTGACTTGAATCTTAATTATTGCTTGATTGCAGGCGAGTTTAACCTTCCTGACGTGCAATGGTTTCCACCATCCGGTCCTTCAAAGTTCGAGAACTTACTTGAGGCAATAGATATCGGCATGTGGGATCAGGCGGTCGATTTTCCCATTCGAGGAGCAAACATACTCGACCTAATTTTTTGTAGGGGATGCGAACCACTTTCAGTGTCATCCTTAGACGCACTTGGGAGTTAGGACCATCTTACAGCTGTTAGTGTACTAGAACTGGAGGCGGATGAAACATTTTCCCAAAAGTATATTTTTTCTCATGACTTCCGATCAGCAAACACGGCGGACCTTCTGGCACATATAAACGCTCTCGACTGGTCTGAATGTTTTCGATGTTTGGATGAAAATGTTTGTACCGATGCACTGTACAAAGTGCTGAATACACTCATCCTCCACTTTGTCCCCTGTAAGTAAGCAATACATGTAAAGGATGAAGTGTACCTTCCTCTGTCTTTCCGTCGTAGGCTGCGTAAACACTTTCATCGTTTGTATCGGCAGAACGAAGCGAATGATATCTTTCCGTCTATTCTTTGTAAGGAATTTAATCTTGCTCTTGAGAGCGAAACCTTTCCTTCGTTGTGGAAGGAATCGCACATAATTCCTATTCACAAGCATGGCCGCTCGACGTCATTTGACAACTTTAGGCCAATAAATACACTTCCCGCAGCCTCGAAGATCTTGGAGACCTTGATCAGAGAAAAGATGATGCGTCAATTGACAGAGAACAACCTGCTCAATACAGCTTAATATGGCTTTCTCGAGAAACGATCTTATGACACCTGCCAGCTCTCTTTCTTTGATTGTGTTGCAATCTAGAGACAGCGGTTTTGCCACTTATAGCGTCTATTTTGATTTTACTAAGGTCTTTGATCGGGTCGATCATAACGTCCTTCATCTGAAACTGGCCTCCTTCGGCAAAGGTAGCAAGCCTCTGAACTTCATATCTTCCTATTTGGATGCTCGCACACAACGAGTAAAAATTTCCAATGTCATCTCCAACCCCACGCATGTGAGGAGTGGAGTTATACGGGGTAGTGTACTGGGTCCGCTCCTATTTTGCCTGTTTGTCAACGAAGTTTCAGATTGTTTTCAGCATGGCAGACCCTTCATGTATGCTGATGATTTAAAAGTCGCTTAAACCGGCAGATCGCAACATCGTGCTCGAGCTGATAAAAAAGGATCTTCAGGCCTTCGCCCAGTGGTGTTGCACAGGGCGCCTCACCCTTTCATGGCACAAATGTTCCCTTATGGATTTTGGTGACGATCATCAACTGGAATTAAGGATTGACGGCCACAAACTAAATGTCCCAGGAGTTATCAAGGACTTGGGCATATCCTAATCTAATAGTCTCAATTTTTCAGAGCACTGTGCCCTGATAGTCTCGAAAGCACGCCGAACCACCGGATTTATCCGGAGGAATTTTAAGAGTATAAAGGTTAGAACAAGCCTTTATAATAGGTACGTGAGACCTAGCCTTGAAAACTGCGCGCCCCTATTCAGTCTTCTGCGCACTAGTGAACGAAAGAGTGTAGAATCGGTGCAGCACTTCTTCATTAGAAGAGTTTTCAATACAGAACACCGTAACTACCAACAAAGGTGCGAACTTATAAAGCTGGATCCCCTGTGGCTTCGAAGATTGCAGAAGGGTCTATTTTTACTGTTTAGACTTTTGAGAGTTCAAACCTTTAATCCTCTAAATATAATAAGGCAGCTTGAGCACTCTTGACGCGCCAGTCATCGAGACGTATTGTTATTTCTTCCTATGGCACGTAAAGTTAAGTACCGGCAATTCTTTTCAATAAATGCCATATCAATCTGGAATAAGCTGCCCAAAAGTGCTAAACCCAGCAAAACTACCCTATGTTTAAGAGAACTTTAACTAGTTTTCTACATTCAGGACAACTTTCACAAATTTTGGGTGCTGACTCGGTGGAATCTCTCTTTCACTCTGATGGCGTTCGTGGATTTTGAACCCCGCCAGGCTTCATGCTGAAGATAAAGCTACTGAAGCAGCAGCGCACAGTCTGCTAACTCTTCAGCCGATAGTGTGCAACTTTTGCCGACAAACATTGAAAGAAGACTGAGAACACTGTGTCTTTGTGCCAACCCTCTCCGTCTCGAACTAATGTCCTTAAACGATATGCAACATTTCTCCTACTGATGTGTCAACTCAGATGACAAATGTACATTTATTCCGTTTGTATCATACCTTTGAAGGCAGGTTTTTTTCACTTGAAACAAACTCCCTATCTCGCCCAGTATTGACAAAACAAAAAACCTGAAACAAAACCAATGCTAGCTGCAACATAGGGAGTTTGTTTTAGGTTTTTTCCGGTCCTTGAGGTGTTGGAAGTCGCCCAAGAGGTGCATTACCATTTCTTTACAATTGCCTGTAAACTGGCATATTAAACATATAATTATTATTATAAAACCGGAAGCTTTTGATCGACAAAAGTGAAACTTAACTTTATACTAAAAAATGCCTCCATATGAAGTCGCCCTTTGGATAGTGCAAAAGATTTTCTATGTTCGGGTGGTTTCTACTACAAAATTGCAGAAGCCAAACGCCTCTAATCGCGTAGCAAAAACCCACCCATCCTAGTTAAATTGTTTTCAACGATCGAGGTGGACTCAATCTTTGCTCAACGAGGTCGCATTTCCCGATATTTAGAAATGACTAAAAGGTTTCTCTGTCGAGATCTTACACCAATGGAGCGAAGATATGAGGCTCTCCAATCCAATAGACCAAGGAATTCTCAGCCTTCTATCCCTAAATCTGTTCGTTGTCCCGATAGGGTAAATGCACTCGCTAATCCTCCACCCCGGATATCTGGTCATACACCCACTAACATCAGTA
>JAYGXS010000009.1:5371369-5399394 GCA_036362985.1 Ligula intestinalis
GTACGATCCTCGGCTACTGACCGCAGCCAAATCCACCTCAGTTAAATGAAATGAGAGCTTTTTCCAGACCCAACGTATTCTTACTACGAAACAGTAACACCTATAATGCATGGCTATTATATTCCACATTTTGCTAGGATTATACCTTTGAAGTCAGGTTTTTACACTTAAAACACTGCTTACTTTGCACACTATAGACAAAGCATAGAACCAAAACACAGCCAATAGCGACTGCAAAAGAAGTGGTTTGATTTTCATTTTATTATTATTTTCCAAGTGGCCCCTCCTATGCATGCGTGATCCGAGACTAAAACTATCATGACTAACTAAAAACCGTGGCTTGGAAGCCTGCCAACTGACATTTATAGCAGACCACGCCATCAGCCCATTGTATGTTAAGTGGCTGATGAGTGGACTGTGAGTCGGACGGCGACGGCACCTAATGCCCTGATTGCGACATCCTGGTGTCAAGGGGCCATGCCATGCTGCGGCGCACGCAGATGGACTCGTCGGCCCTGTCAGTCAATGTGCTCAGCCTGCATCAGACAGGTGACTGGTTCGGGCGGTGATATGTTGCTGAAAGTAGGGGAGAGAGTGGGTCGAAAGCTCCGCGCATTTCTTTCCTCACTGTAAACGCCCTGCAGCGCTTGAAGCTATCACGATGCGCTTAAAGCTAAACGACTGGATAACACCGATCGCACGGTCAGTCCCGTGTGTATTGGGCACAACGGCTGACAGACGGATGGAGAGTCAACCTGCAATGACTCTTTTCTAATATAGCCTAGATGGCACTCCCATTCTGTTGGAATCTGAGCCAATCTCCTAAATTTGCTGCTGTTTTCTTCTGAAGTGACATTAAGTGCATGGGCTGGTGCCCTCTCCCCTCTCTATTCTTCTTAACTTTGTCATGATATGGAGTCCAGGTGCAAGAGAGCGTGGTAGATGCAGCGAAAGTCTAGTTCCACACACTTCAGCACGAACCACCACCCCTGCGTCACACTGCTGCGGAGCAAAAAGCGAAACCTGTCGAGAATAATGGTCGAAATGTCGTATATAGTAAAGAACTTAGACTTGTAACAATTTTGGTGGTTCTCTTATGATCGCTATCGAGATTATTCTGATCTTCAGTTGAATAGGGTCTCCAGACACTATAAAATACTCCAAATGCAGTCCCAGGTACAGTAGACGCCACGGATCACGTAGTATTTCGACATAAGCGAAAGATTAATACCTTTTCGCTAATCGGTATTGACTCAGGTTGTGATACGGATTATCGTGCATTCTATTCTGAGGTTTATTCCGTCATGATAGGATGCGGGCTTTTTAATGAGCTGCGTTCTGACTACCAGCAAAAAGTATCTATGTAAAAACTAGCTACTTATTTAGTAGGTCTTTTTATTATTTATTTTGCCTGCCTTTATAGATTAAAATATATTTTATGGAAAACATGAACGAAAAATTATTGATTGTACATGTTCTATAGCAAATCACGCTTTCTGTAAATTTTATACTCAAAGAAAGGGTAGCTTTCGGTTATAAAAAGTTGCTCAATAGCCGAATAATTTTCTAACCTAGTGACTGCTACACTCGACTTCAAGGTTTAAACACTGCGCACTGTGTACATGCTGTGTAGGGAAAAGTACGTTTTCGCCTACTGTGTGAGGAAGAATTCACAAAATTGTCATGAAATATTGAAATAGACGTAGAAAATATTTTAGGCAGTATAGGCAATGGATACGATGCATTATGAATAAACACCTCACAATTGTACAAAAGCTCATAATTAGCAACATTTTTGCAACCAAAAGCTACCCTTTCTTTGAGTATAAAATTTAAAGGCGTAATTTTCTATCAAACGAGTACAAGAAATAATTTTTTCTTGTATTTTTTCCATTAAAATATATTTGAATTTATAAAGGCAGTCAAAATCAATGATAAGAAGGCATACTGCTCAAGTAGCCAGTTTTTACAATAGATACTTTTTGCTGGTATTCAGAACGAAGCTCGTTAAAAAGCTCGCATCCTATCATGACGGAATAAACTTCAGAATAGACTACACGATAATCAGTATCGAAACCTGAGTCAATACCGATTATTAAAGAGAACCAATCTTCCGCCTGTGTCGAAATGTGGCGTGATCCGTGGCGTTTACTGTATATTCCAGTGATCTTGGGGAAAAGATCTTCAGCAAAATCCAAAATGACTCTGCTTATGGCGTGTAGCACCCACTCTCGAGCAACAAGTAAGGACGATTTTAAGGAATTCGCTGTCTGCACACCGTGGTCTTTTTTGGTTCCCACGGCTTGCACCGCTAAGAAAGGAGCGTCTATCGTTTATAGACCTGACTGCGTTGCCTAGGCGAAGTTTTGTGCAATTGTCCACGTTGAATCACAAAAGCAAATGCCTAAAGCACTTCGCCAACCAGTTGATCTGCAATCTGTTTTCGTCGACAGGTCTAACGCAGGGAGTTAAGTGAGTTAAACCCTCGCAATTGCGATCTTCAGACCATGGTTCCTTAGGAGAGAAGAATTTGGTGGAGGCAAGAATTGTAGGAATAGTTTATTCTGTATACAGAGGAACAGAGAATAAGCGGGAAGAAGTTTGACTTCGGAGCGCACGACCAGCCAGGAGGCTTGCCGGGTCCTAAGTGATACCTTAATAGCAGGTATCCCAGCGGCCAGCGAGAGCGTTCATTGTCTGGGTCGGCCCTGAAGTTTTTTGGCCGGATAGACTGCGTCAACTTACGCCTGCAACTCGTTGTCGGGCCAGGGGCCAGCTTTGCAGCATCCGTGATTGGCCGTTCCTAGAAATCGAGAACAGCGGTCGTGAGCTCTTGGCAAAGTTCGTTTCGGCGAGAGCTAGTTACGACAGGTTCCGGATGAAACTGCAGATTTTCATTTCATTGACAAGCATAGCTGTGATGTAGTCTAAGTCTCAAACACAATTTTCCACATATATCGCGAATGGGATGAGTTCTAGTACTGAAAATTGAGGTACTCCACTCCTGACTGCAGTAGTACTCGACTTCTCTTGGCCGATTGACATAACATGGTGCTGACCCACATGGAAGTCATCGGAGCATTTAAGGAAGCAAAGTGAGATTCCTATTCATTCTAGTTAGCACAGTAGTCTCTGAAGAAGAAGATGCGATCACTGGAACAAGGACTTTATTTTCCCGACGTTTCGGATTCCGTCGGGAATCCTTAGTCACAGGTAATCGTAAACAGGTCTGAGACATGCGCAGATAGGGGGTCACCAGTAGTCTCTGGTGACATAGTGTCGAAGGCCCTTTTAAAGTCAATGAAGGTGATATGAAACGCATGATTATTTGGTTTACTCAAATTATCTTTTTATTTAAGTTCAGTTTATTATAGTGTTCGTCATTTCATTGTAAGATTATTTTTAAAGTTAATTCACTTTAGCTTGCGTTTTTTATCTGTTGATTTTATTTATTACATTTTAAATTTATTTATTTCCCAGTATTTCCATAATTGCACATTTTAATTGCTGCGCAATTTTCTAGTTAGGGCATTTGAACAATTATTCCTGCGTTTTCTACTTTTTTAAACTTGTTTTTTTATTTATCTTTCCTTTCCTTGTATTGCCCGGACTACATCCTCTTTATTTCACCTGGTTCTGTATCACAGAAGAATGGGGCTTTCGCGTGCTGATCTGGGACCTAAACTAGGATTCTACCGGTTGTGGATCCATTTGCCCTTAACGGTCCTCTCTCACGAACTTGCCGTGGATACATAAAAAACTTATGGGGCTGAAATTAGTCACAGGCGCTTGGGCCTGATTACGTTTTTAATCCGCTTTTTCGGCCCTTGGTTGCAATAACTAACAGAGCCCTCACCGACAGCTGCTCACTTTTCGCCTATAATCAAGCAGACAAACTCTTTTCTTTGCTGAATTCGTGTCGAGCATTTCTTGGCCATTTTGTTACCAGTAGGGAAGCTCAAAGGCGTTTGCCTATGCTTCCCGTAATAAACATGAAATGAACAACGTCCTGCCTTTCAGTGTTCCATCGCATTCCCTACCGATCAGGCAACTTCCTCAAGCGAGGGCAAACACTGGCGCAGAAATGAAGATGCTAGAAGAAATAGTGGGACATGGAACACTCGTAATTATATCACTAGATCTAGCACAAAATATTCAAGGTTGGCAGCGGAAGAAGAGAGAGAGAGAGATAAAGAATGGAAGAGATAGGGAGAGAATTGACAGCTGGGAGGAGAAACCAACAACGTAGAAAAAGAAATACACAGTATCAGACAACGAATGGAGTCGGAGGGCTGGCGGAAGTGATATTATGCTTCGAATGCAGATGTAAAAGCTATTCAAACGGGGATGTTGGTTTTGTTGGAGGTGGAGGGGGGGGGGGGGGGAGGACGGGGGGCGGGGGGGTGGGGGGGGGGGGGGGGGGGGGGAAGACGGGGGCAGCAGGATTAGGGGGGGTGTAGGGGGACGGTATATCACTCAAATTAGTGGAATGCTGGAGTCGAGATTGAGTTGCTGGCACACCCGGCCAATCGGTGCTACATGCACCACCAAAGGTAATAATAACTAGTATTCGTCCAGACTGCGGAAGCCATTGGCAATCTCTTCATGCAGCGCCTCAAAGTCCTTCTCGATCTTCTCCTATAATGCAAAAAGCAGACTTTAAATCTGGAAGACGGGGTAACAGGTAAACCTTGGGGGGGGGGGAAGGAAAGCGCAGTAACTACAAGCTCAGTCTAAGGTAAGTGTTTCAGAAGAGACTCAAATAATCGACATGCTGAAAACAGTTGATCCAGATCACTTTGAGACCAATTAATTGCCTAGTGTTTAGGGCCTGGTTAAAGTAGGTCGCCAGTCCGAGTCGAAAAAACTGGTTCATCCAACCACTCACTGAAGACGACATGTATTCATTGTAAGTGTGACGCATGCCATAGCTCGTTTTTATTGACAAATACATAAGATTCCCTATCTCAGGAGACGCAAACCGAAATTCCAAAATGTTACGACCATAAGCGAGTGGGCGTGTCCCAGGTTCTTGCTGCAAGCCTGTTATTATGCTCTCCACTTACGCGACCAAGAAGCACGACACAGTTCGTATGCAGACACGCAAGCTGCCACGTCAAGGATGCAGGCTACGGTGACAAGGCCGCACGCAGGGACGATACGGGAAACTACATGAGCGTGGACTCAACCAATCACGAATGATATCCCTCTTCCACCCCCACTTCCTCGTAGCTGGATTAAAAACATGCCAAAGCTTGCTGTTTTCCCATTTTCTCTGACGATGGCCCGGGCTAATAAAAGTGGTGTCCCAGTAATCGCGTCCTCGTCTTCCTTAAATTCTGAAATTCGCTTTCGACTTGAACATATTAATGAAGTATGGTTGTAATAGTGAAAATAATACAGCCTAATCTAAATATATTTCAGCCAGATCGGATGGCCGGCTTTTGAACAAGTTTCTCTCTCGGACCGTTTGCAAAAAGTCTATTTTGTAAAAAATGGCTACTTAAGTAGTATTCAGTTTCTCTCATTTGGTGGAAATTTTTGCCTTCTGAAAAATGTATACTCAAATGAAGGGTATTTTTCGATTTCAAAAAGTTTTCGTATTATGGGACTGCTTACGACCGTGCGATGTACAGTAGACGCACTATCTCATGAGATCCAACGATTTGACAAGTAACTCCCTCTTACTCAAACGCAGCCCAAGCTGTGGTCCTCAAAGTCTCACTGTAATAAAGTAATGATCGTTCGTCACAATAGGGCGTATTATGCTTTATGAAGTAATATAACGTTTCATAGAAACACTAGCTTTTTTAACAAAGTGGAACGTTCCGAAAAAGTGGAAATCGGGCGTACTAGGAAAACTTAAGTTTTACATGTAGAGGAAGCCCGTTTTATCAAGTTTTCGAATACACATGCTTCCATATTACGTGCAATATAATGTATGGCTGTTACCAAAGAGCCTAGGTTTCGAGTATGTATTCTAACACGTTTTCGCGAGAACTGCTAGTTGTTTCTTTCGTTTATGCACCGCTTGACTTATGTTGGACTAAGGCAACCACGTTTTCGCTAGAGTATAGCAAAGAACAACCTTAAAAGTTTATTGTTCAATTTTATGGCACAAAACTTGGCAGATTTTAAAAATGTAATTTTTCAAACTTATTTCGTTCTTCTTTTCCCTAAATGAATGCGCTATCTCTTAATTACACTAACCTCAATTTCATGGACGCAAAACTAAATTTTTCGTTTTATGAACAGA
Source organism: Ligula intestinalis (assembly GCA_036362985.1). Classification (NCBI taxonomy): domain Eukaryota; kingdom Metazoa; phylum Platyhelminthes; class Cestoda; order Diphyllobothriidea; family Diphyllobothriidae; genus Ligula; species Ligula intestinalis. The sequence goes on from JAYGXS010000009.1 coordinate 5,377,626, forward strand.
TATAATTAAAAAGTTTCTGCTCTTCATGAATGTTCTTTCATAGTGCAACATGCACACACAAGAAGTTCTTTTTCCGCAGCGTTTAATAGTGAAGGAAATTCCTCAGATATCAACAAACGCTGGATTTCGCCCATTTTCGCCTCAACTTTCTCCCAGTATTTTGATCGGAACGGAATTAAATTCTGGTAAACAACATTTTGCACCTCCAGTCAACCCAATGAACTAAATAAACAACCTCAAGTGTGAATGAAATCCTCCAATCCACAACTTTTCATCAGATATGTAATTTACTGTACATGCATATAGCAACGTCGATTTCATCATCCCCCAAAGACGAAGGTTTAAGGACATGGACCGAGTTATATTGGGACTGACGTTTCGGACACTCTTGCTTCCATCGTCAGAGTAACGTGGTGGTTGTTCTTGCTTGCTGGGACTGTTTCAGCCCTGCTGCATGCCTGTTATTAAATCCGTGTTCAGCGCACGAACTTTGACCTGCTCGTTCACTGCTGACTGCCCGTGAGATTGACTGCTGGGGGGCTCGCGCGACCTTTGTCCCCTCTGCAGCTGTCGTAATTGTTGGCAAGTCAGTGCGCGTACTGACCTGTCCCTCGTCCATCGGCGGAATAATAACTGGTTGCTGCCCGCATGAGTTCATGCCGACCTCGTGTGTGCGGTAGCGGTGGGGTAGCTTTCCACGCTGGTCACCTGGTCCCTGGTCGACGCCTCTCCTATCTTCCTCTGATCTCAGCTGTATTCCACGTTTGTGTCTTCTTCGCCGTCTTGTTGGCCTTGTTTGAATTGACGCGAGCCGTTTGCGTACCGCCTAATAAGCAGGATGAAGGTCTATGGCTCTGTTAAGTGTGCCAGTCGAAGAAAAACTTTCCAGCAGAAGTCTAGCCATCTTGTCATTGGCTCGGCCTATCACCCTTGAATTGTCAATGGCGAAGGTGGGCTTCTTTTCTCAGTATAACTCGGTTCATGCCCTTGAACCTTCGTATTCTTCTTTTTTGTGGGATGATGAAATCGATCAGATATCTGGACTTCAAATCTTTGCGCATATATAGCAACGTATCTATCCCTGTATTAGTTGTTAGGACGGCCGAGTCATAAGTCGGGCCGTCCTGAGGACAAGAACAAAGGAAGCAACAGGCCAGTCCGGTGCATGCAAAACGGGTCAAGTTACGCGACCTACAACGGCAGAAACCACGCCATGAGGCTAAGGCATTACGCGCACGCGAGACCGCTCGGTCATGCTGAGGTCACGCCTGGCGAGGGACAAAGCGCACGCGCGAGCGCCAAGTGTCACACTGACGTCGGCACCCGATGGCCACTCGTGGAGAGCCAATGGGGAGCAATGGCCCTCAAACATGCTGCCACCGCTGAAGGCGGCCAATCTGTTGCTGGAGACGCGCTGCCGACGACCCAAGATTTTTCTGCTAGTGACAAGACGTGCTGTAGACCGAGACGAGCTACCGACGACAGAAGACAACACTGATGCACAAGCAAAACTAGCAACAGTAAAGTACTATCTACTATCCTGTTCTACCTTCCCTTCTTAACACGTAACTGAGGGACATAAGCAGTGTTGACACAGGAATACACTCGGTTGAAACATAAATTATAAAACTTGGTCCGCATCCTCTGTGATATTTTATGAGAACTATATGACTTCTTCCTCACACTACAGGGAAATATCAACTTTTCCTTACACAGAATATACACAGCATGTAGATTGAAGAGCTTGAATTCAAGTGAGGTAGCCCAGTATGGTTTAAAATTATTAGGAAATTTAAGAGGCTATTTTAAAACCGAAATATACAAGACAGCACGCGCTAGCCTGCCTACGCCAAGCCTGTGGCTGACTAGCACAGGATCTTACTGCAAGGACTGCCAGACGCACACACTCTTCGGACGCAGCCCTTTCGCGAGTGGTCGTGCGCTCGTCTGACAGTCAACTTCCTCCACTACTTCTGTACATAATAAAGGAAGGAGAGCAGAAAAAAGGAGGAAAAATAGAAAATGCATAGCAAGACGGGTGGGGGGATGAGACGCACCCTCCCGTCCTTGACCGGATCCTTAAACTTCATGCTAGAGAGCTTGTAGAGGGTGTTATTCAGGCCCTCTCGAATGACTGCCCAGGTGACACGGTTGGCTGCTTGTGATGTGGCCTCCACAATGTGTCGTGCCTGATCGTAAAAGCTGATTATGTTGCGCATCATGCCGACGGACTTGTAGAAGGGGCAGAATCTGAAAGGGAGAGGCAGAGAGACACAGCGGGTCAACCAGATCTCGAGAGAGAGAGTGAACACTGTTCAGACAGACAGTGACAAGGCGAGCAAATAGTAAGTAGTGTGAGCTAGTACAGCACAATTTCAGACAAGTGAACGCGTGTGCACGATTGGACCAATGGGATTGTGGCCTTAAGTAAGGTGCGACTTAATTGGCGAGTTAGTCTTGAGCTTGGCCGTAGCCGCGCGCGTCGTCAAGTGCCTTTTGTGTGGGCGGACCGGTGGTCTGGCGTGCACTCGCACTTAAGCCGGGCCCTAACTGCTAGAATTGTTGACCGCTGGGGATTAATTCAGAGAGATAAGGTGTGTTGACATGCATGACGTTTTTTTGGTAGGAATGTATTTAGAGGTCCCATTTGCCTTTCACTTACAATAATCAATTACTTTAACATTTTTAGTAGCCTGATGTTGCCTTTTTTCGTATAATTCCGCTAACATAAGGTCAAATTTCCATCAAATACCAGCAGCCTGATCAACAGGAGTATATGCTGATAGAGTTAATTATATTCAGCACACTAAAACAATTATAAGTTGCTTAAATTTAATAGTATTTGATCACTTCCAACACAATTAGATATCCATTTACATTCGTTAACTAATAGATTAATGTTTAACCACCGATTCAGTAAGACAATTAGGCGGGGGGATAGATATTTAGGCGGCTCTAGAAGGCAGTTTGGCCTTATTGAAATGCGGCAAACGCAAGGGTATTGAGGGAGGTTTCTGCACGATCAGTTTCTCGCGCATCCAATGAAACTGCGGCACCCCCAAAAAAAGGGTAGATTTCGCTCTATGCAACACAGCCGAGCATTTTTCGCCAGTAGCCCTACAATATATCGAAACCGAGAAGAGTCCGTAGTCGTAAAGCTTCTGCTTTGATGGCTTAATGCCAGCTCTCTGGTTTATTGTGGAAGAATAGACAGTGGTGAATTCAGCTGAAGTAAGTCCATTTAAAAAAACGGTCTCCTTTGATGCTAAAGGGATTCATTTATGCTTTCTTCTTTCAATAATACTACACTTTTTTTCTTATAAGCCGAAATCCTTATTGTAAGACAAGCTGAAACAATTTAATAGTCTGCTAGTCAAATTCAAAAAGACAAGTTCGCTTCACTGCCTTCTGGAGATCCGGTATTCTCTTCTCCCCCAGCTTTGTGCTGTATGTAGATTTCGAAATGCAAAAACGGCTGAGTGCATTAATGCGAGGATAGCCTTAGGTTTATGAGTTGATTGTGCTCATGTTAGATGTGTACTCCGGGCAAATTTGCTTGGAATTGTACATTTTCCCCGAAAATGTTTCCTACAGTGAGCTAAAAGACATCTCCACTTCAATAAAAAAGGCAGCGTAAAGCAGCGGATGAACTCACCTGTCATAATCAGAGTAGCCGTTTTGCTGTAGAAAATCGTCCTTGATGAGACGCGCTACTTCCAGAGTGATTTTGTCGCTTTCAGCCAAAGAGGCCTGTAACCAAGAGGTAGTTAAAGTAGATTAAGCAATGTCCAAAATCTACTAGACAGGGAGGAAAATGGGGCGTTTTTCCTGGCCTTCTTACCTTGCCAACAAGCTGGACGATCTCAGACAGGTCTTTCTCCTCTTGCAGAATTTCCTGCATCTTTGTACGAAGGGCGACAAAGTCGGGGAAGTTCTTTTCGTAGAACTCATCCAAAGCGCGCACGTACTTAGAATAGGAGATGAGCCAGTTCACACTTGGGAAGTGTTTGCGTTGGGCGAGTTTCTTGTCCAAACCCCAGAAGACCTGCGATAGAGATGATAAAGTATAACTACTAACTTAAAATGAGTAGGTTGTAAAAGTAAGTAAATAAGTGGGCGCCCGTCCAACGGCCGAGCGAGTGATATGTCCCAGGATGTCATAACTGCGCACTGTTGAACGGTTCTTTCTTTACATTAACGACCCAAAATGTCTGTGCCAGCAGGCAAATCCATCATCAATACGGCATGATACATTTAGACGAATTATGACCTGATTTGGTCGTAGACTTTCCAAGTGTCGAGGCTTAAGGTACAATCTGGAAGAGAGGGCCCCTTAATGCGATCGAGAGTGCCATTCTATCACAGTTAATATATACATATATATAGCCTTCGATCAAATCGCAACCGACAGGACAACGAGCCCGAGGCTGAATGATTGCGGGACTGCACTCACAGACCAAAAGTTCACGGGTTCTAATCTCGGATAATCTACACCTGGGATCGGCTATGGCTTACTTACGATGGCTAATAAGCCAGAATAAGCCATTCTATTCTCCATGGTCTTCGTTGGTTTCAGTTTATCATCGCATTTGTAGCCGGCGCCCAACATTTCTGTGTCCAAGGTTCCTTTTTCAAGGCAAAATTCCTCAAGGTCAGCTATTGGCAGAACTTCCAGACGCGTTGACCTACAGACACTTAACCGACTTCTATCCAGCTACAGACACTTGCGTACAGGAAGTCGTCCAAGTGCTACTTGAACAAGCCCAGTTCCCCCACCCTCGGCCGATACAGCTTACACCACCAGACACGACACCGCTCGGGTACTTTCACACACACACACATCAATTGGAAAACACTTGAACACGCTCTGCAATCCTACTTAGACCGCTACATATTCGAAAAGTCACTATGCGACAGCCTGTGAGGGCTCCAAAACCAAATCGGTGTGCACCCAACCTATGTCCTTTAGCTGTAGACTTTCCATGTGTCCTGCAAACAGTAGACAGACGTAGGAATACTGGATACCGTTGCCATGGTGACAGCAACTGCCCAAGAGGAGCACCGTCAACAGCCTGCTACATCGAGCAAAAACACATTGATTTTACGGAAAACGAAAGCGAATTTTAGTAAGTTACCTGATTTAATTATTTTTCAAAAATGATGGTTCTAGAGATTTTGTACGCCGATGCATGAAGCAACAAGCGCCCAAAGATAAGGGTGCAGATAGTTCCAAACGGGCGTCCAAAACAAAATGGCAAATCCTTTCTTATATTAGGAGTATGTCTGAACTTGTTGAGGGATACGTGAGCCCTGACGGCAGCAGTGCAGCAGCTAGTAGGTTGGGCAGATATTATGGTTAAGGCGTTGTACTCTTATCACAAGGTCGCGAATTCGAGCCTCGGATGGTGATTGGCTGAAGATGCCGCGCACAAAAGCCCAGGGAATAAGTAGCGATGGGAACCAATCAATACAGACTGCATAAAACAGCACTCGCTAGTTCGGACCCACATCAAATTATCATCGATTTTTTAAGCACCTTTGAAATCGTGTTTTTCCCCAGTTATTCAAGCCTGACGACGACCTAGGGAGATTAGCGACAAAAAGTTAGGCAATGAAGTTTCCCACGTTTCTCAAAGAACCTACTTCTTTTCACGTATACTTCTTGGGAGGCCTGCCTTCCAAAATACACATATACATTAGAGTCAAAATAAGTTCTTGAGCGCAGTAAAACACACTGCTCTGTAAATTTTCAACACCAGTTCTTCAGGTCGTCAACAGACTGAGAGTTAAAGTGCAAAACAGTGCAAGAAAAATCAGTACTCGTCTTGTTTCCGGCGAAGGTGAGTATCGATTCGGCGCCGGCGTACAGAGCCCTGCATCAGTGAAAGTTGATTGGTTCATAGCTCCTAATAGCTGCTCCTTTTTGTTGCTACTGTTACCTCTTCTGAGCTCCTGTGCGAGTTTCAAAACTCAGGACAATAGACAAACTGTTCCGGTGTTCGATCAACCTTCTTTTTCGCTCCTGGACACTTCTGGAGGGCGAGGCTGGCCATAGGGCGTCGCACGAGGCCGTCGGTGATGGTGTGACCGTGTAGATCCCTGATGAACTAATGAACGACGAAACCGTCACGGTCGCCTTCCTATAGGCCAGTTAAGCACAGCACATAAATTCGCTCGCGATCTCATTGGCTAATTGCATTGGTACATGGTGTTGGTTTGCAAAACCTTCGTTAACGAATGTCGCGAAGAAAACAAGACGATTGCTTTGACTATAGGTCTATAAACATGACGTTTTGGAGCCTCACTCGAATCAATCATCAGGGACAAAGTCGGTCGGATGCAAATGAGAATCTGAAACGTCGTGCTAATAGAGCTCCTGTTCTAGCTACCGTCTCTTTCGCTTCTTGAGAAGCTACGGCCAGGGGATGGTGCCAAGTTCCTAAAACAAACAGAGTTGACCAGCACAGGGACCTAGAGACTCTCCATAAGATTATTTTGTGGACACCGACGGTAGCAAGTTCCTAGGCTGTTTGTATGGTAAGTTTCAACGTCAATTTATACTACTAACGACTGTCTGATGGCAGCATGTATATATATATATATATATATATACATTTTTAACTGTGTCCAAAGTAAATCCCTATCTGGCGTTTGGGCTGCACTTTCGTCTCTTCTATTCCCTCTTGGCATTTTTGAACACAGCGTCCAATTAGATTCATCCATGAGTAATCTGAGAGTACGGCTTTGCGAAGAAAGGCGCGACTTTACTAGGATGAGCAGGCCCTGAGAATGCGACTTTTGGCCAAAACAAAAGTCTACCAATAATCTAGCTTACGCACGGCTATGCAGGAGAAGCTGTCTTGCCTCTTTGCTCTTTATTGACGTTCATGTACACCTATAGGAGGAGATGTACGTCGGACCGCAATGCCGTATGTTATGTCCCCCAGATAGGAAAAGAAGACAGATAGGATAGTAGAGAACAGTTTTCTGTGCGTGTCCCTCAACTTCTCAGTGTCGTGTTGTCTGCAGCTTGTCCCCTGTGTGTCGGCAGCACGATATCGTTTGGGCAGCAAGCAGTCTGTGTCCCCGTTGTCTCTTCTTCCTGGTCGACGTGCGAGTGGCTTGTCCGGGCGGCTCTCGGGTGCTGCTGGACCTCTGAGGGACACGCATAACTTCGCGGCGTTCTCACCTGTGTTCCAGGCTTTCTGTTCGTGGCCCTTTGTCAGGCGTGACCTCCCGATGACAAGAGTGATGACTTACGTGCTGGGCCTTTCTAACGCACTACAGCAGAGGTATAGCGTGTAAGTTTGTGGACATCTTATCCCCTATCCTTTCCTCAAAGTGACCGGTGTTGCCGGTGATCACGGTATATATCAGTATATTTAAGGTCTATAGGCGCAGACCGAAATTGTAAGTGTATATTCGTGTTGAAAACTGTCAACCCCTGTGAAATATACACATGCCGCCATCAGACAGTCGTTAGTAGTATAAATTGACATTGAAACTTACCATACTAACAGCTTAGGTACTTGCTAAAAGGCCCAGACACGTGTTTCGCCGGTATTCTGCCGCTGCTTGACACAGCTGCGAGGGCTCCGGCTCATCAGTGGGTCGCCCAGCTTTCCCTATCTGCTTTCTGGTTGATATACCGGTGTTGCAAGTTCAGCTTTTTAATCTCCAGAGAAATTAATTTCTGATCACGGTATATATCAGGTCTATAGGCGTAGACCGAAATTTAAGTGATTTACTTTGGACACATTAAAAAATGTAACTAATAATCAGTCCCAAAAAATAAGGGCATAAAATGCATCGTTTCCCTCGAAGGGCAATCATAGCGGGCATTTATATCAGCAGAAGGTGTAAGAGGAGGCACTAACCTGAACAATGCTCAGAGTGGCCGAAGTGACTGGGTCCGAGAAGTCACCACCGGGTGGGGAGACAGCGCCGACAATGGTCACGGAGCCTTCGCGGGGCTCGGGTCGGCCCAGACAGCGAACTCTTCCGGCCCGCTCGTAGAAACTGGACAGAAAGAAGAGAGGGGATTGGATGCAATTAGTAAGTTGTCAGATGGAACAGCAAACAAAAACTGTTTAAGAAGTTAACAGCATCGAAGATAACTTAAAAGTGATGATGCGTGAAACTGGCAGAGAAATTCGGTCCTGTTTCACGACCCGCGCCGAAAACGAAGGGGTAAACCCATGGTCCTCGCTGAAAACGTCAGTCTATGGAGCAGCCGAGAAAATTCTTGGATGCACCCAGCGGCGCCACAGTGATTGGATCAGCGGACGAACCCTGCAGCTGTCTGCGGAGACAGTCCGAGCTAGGGCCCGTAATGATTATTCTTTCCGCCAACTCAGAAAGATGACGGCAAAATCGGCCAGAGGACCGAAAAAAAAAATACTGGGCTGAAATGTCAAGCTCCATGGAGCAGGCCTCAAACATTAATGATACTCGAAAGCTCTACTAACTTATTCTCCAGGTGGTAGACTGTCTTCACTGAGTGACTCAGTTCGTGATGTGAATGGCAGCTTTACTGCTAACAACATGGCTAAGATGGAACGCTGGCCTGAGCACTTCGAGCACCTCCTCAACTTCGACACGGAGCCCACCGCCCCCCTGCTCTCACCTACAGTAGAGCCTCCTCCATCTTTCACTTATCCAGTGTCATGCGACCCGCCTTCTGAAGCAGAAATTGATGATGCCATAAAAAGGCTGCGCAACAATAAGGCACCTGGAGGGGACGGCATACCCGCTAAAATCTACAAGTCTTGTGCCGACACTCTGGTACCTTGGCTTGATTGAGGTGACTGGACAAGCATGGAGAGACGAAACCGTTCCTGATGACTGGGGCTCAGGCATCCTTGTGTCTGTCTAAAAGAAGGGAGATAAGACAAGATGTGAGAACTACCGTGGCATAAGCCTCATCGACATTGCTGCGAAGATTTTCGCTATTGTTCCCCTCAGGCGGTTCCAGTCTGGGTGCGACTCCAGGATGCGACCCAACCAGGCCGGATTTCGTGCTGGGCGGGGATGTGTGGATCAGATATTCACACTGAGACGGATCCTTGAATTCCGCCATAGCTACCAACAACCAACGGCCATCTGCTTGGTTGACTTTGCCGCTGCGTTCGACTCCGTCTATCGTGACTCTCTATGGCGGATAATGGCATTTGATGGTGTTCCACCAAAACTAATCTCCATGATCAAGGCATACTACCGCTCCACCACTGCGTGGGTTTTAGTCCACAACAACCTCTCAGAACCCTTCGCTATTCAGTCAGGCGTTCGGCAAGGCTGCGTCCTGTCGCCCATCCTCTTCAACTACGCCATTGACGGGGTTTTCGGGAAGCCCCTACAAGAAAGTGACGGTATTGAGCTTGCACCCGGACGTCAATTGACTGACCTCGACAATGCTAATGATATCGCTTTACTAGCATCAAATTTTGGCGATCTCCGGTCTTTGGTGTCATGGGTGAACGAGGTCATGACATCGGTCGTTTTGTCACTAAACGCTGGGAAGACCAAAGTGTTTTCATGCTGAATTCCAACCAAAGAGAAGACACCTCGCGAGATTAGTGGCTGTCAACTTGAAGACGTCGATAGTTTCAAATACTTGGGAGCGATATTGCTGCCGAATGGATACAGTAAGGATGACATTATCTCCCGAATTGACACAGCACGACGAGTGTTCTCCAGCATTCGGAAGTGCTTATGGACCCGACGTGATATTTCCCTTTCAACAAAGATCCGCATGAACCATGCATCTGTGCGTTCCATTCTCTTATACTGGTGCGAATGTTAGGCTATGCGCGTGGAGGATGAACAGAAACTGGAAGTCTTTGACCACTACTGTCTGAGGAATATCCTTCGAGTGAAGTACACTGACTTCGTCTCAAATGAGACAGTTCGCACTCGCTGTGACAAAATCACAAGGATATCCCAGGCCATTCAGAAAAGACGGCTGAGGTGGTTTGGAAACGTTCTTCGTCGCCAACCTCAAGAGCTGAGTGCTACCGCCCTCGACTTGAAACCGTTACCTAATTGGAAACGTCGAAGAGGGGGTCAACTCAAAACCTGGCTCGACTCAGTCCGTCAGGACATGGAAGTGGTCCTTGGACCTTCAGTATTCGGTCTCCGGCACTGGCGAAGAGAATGGCTAGAACTGTCCAGGTCTGCGGCCACGGACCGGTGCGCGTGGAGAAGCACCGCGTGGGACATAATTGAGGCCGGCAAGATGAGTCATGATCGCAGTCGTAACAAGTACAAGTAAGTGGCACTGGATTTTGCACCTGCCGAGTGCTAGGCGGAACCATTCTAACCCACTTGCGCTGGCACACCACCGAACGACTCGTTCCAGCAATCCGTCAGCAGGCTATGCGTCCAAGCTGCCGACAGGATAAGTGCTCTACCCAATGGAAGGTTCGTCGACATGTTAACTCCGCAAGGGCACTATCGGATTGGTCCGATTGCAGCCCACCCTTGTACAAAGTCGTATGTTCCTTTGCGGCTTTAGATACGCTGTAATAACACTTCAAGACACCTCTATGCTTCCGCCGTTGCTGTTGAGTTCTCCTTTGGGGATTCGATCGAGGCGACTTGTTGGACTGGCGGCCATTGAGGCTTGTGGCAATTCCATAACACCGAGTATGGTAGGAATAGGGATGTTCGGCAACTCGTTATTGCGTCAATTTAGGAGGCACGTAAGTTCATATTCCCATCTGTTAAGCTTGTTGCAAAAATAGTATGCATGTCACAGATTGATACAATTATGGGAATATGTTACTAGAATATACTATCCGCTGGTCTTAGTAAGTATGAGAGGGCGGAAACCATGGGCCTCAAGCCTGCATTTACTCGGAATAACTTAAATGCAGATGAACAATCCTTGTGGAGATCAAAAGGGTATGAGTCCCAGCGTGATTTCTAATCCACGTCACCTCTGACTAATACTTTCGTCAGAAATAGTACCACTGCGTCACACAGGACATGTGTCGGTCTCTATGACACTTTGACTGCAGCAAAAACGACTGGTTCGTGATGACATGATGGAGAACAGCCAGGCCATAGCGACGAGAGGCGACAGCAGTTCACTGTGCTACGTTAATACCCCCTGCGTGTCACCGTGGTCCAGGCCACGCACCATTTAATAAGGCCTGATGCACTCGTACTTGTTACGGCTGTGATCATGCCTGATCTAGCCGGCCTCAATGATGTCACGAACGATACCTCTCCATGCGTGACGATTAGTGACAGCGGATCTGGAAAGTCTCACCCAGTCTCTTCTCCAGCGACGGAAACCGAAGATAGAAGGTTCAAGAACCGCTTCCATGTCTTGACGGACGGTGTCGAGTCAAGTCTTCGGTGGCCCTCCTTTTGACGTTTCCAGGTGGGCTGCGGTGGAGCATAAATAAGCTCCTGGGGCGGACGACGGAGAACGTGTCAAAACCACCTCAGTCACCTTTCGTGAATGGCCTGAGATATCCTCGTGATACGATCGCAGCGGGTGCGGACTGTCTCATTTGAGATGAAGTCGCTATACTTGACTCGCAGGATCGTCCTCAGGCATCGGCGGTCAAAGACCTCAAGTCTTCGCTCATCTCCAGCGCGCACAGCCAAGCATTCACATCCATAGAGGAGGACTGACCGGATGGATGCACGGTATACACGAATCTTCGTGGTGATGGAGATGTCACGTCGGATCCATAGGCGCTTTCGAAGGATCGGGAAAACCCATCGAGCAGCATCGAAAAGGGAAACAATGTCGTCCTTGCTCTGCCCATTCGGTCGCAGCCTCGCACCGAGTTATTTAAAGCTGTCTACTTCTTCAAGTTGAAGGCCTGATGAGTCTGGCACCGCCCGGACCCTCAAGCTAGTCACTCGGAGGGGTACATGATGATGATGATGACGATATTCATGACTTAATCTGGTTTTTGGACGACCAGAGGTTGGACCGGCACCGAATGACTAACACAGCGCGTACAATCTCCCGGCCAGCTGCTGCTGCTGGCCAGTCACCACACAAGCGCCTCTGACCTCAGCGGTCTCGAAGGCCGTAAGCTAGTTGAGCGGTATTTAAATTCCTCCTCCTCCCGCCCCCCCTCCTACTTCTTCCGGTCGCGCCTGCTCAATTATGCGAGGGAGAGGGGGAGAGAGAGGGTTGTAATCTCCCGTGCCTGGCGGCCGCGACAGTCCTACCCTCGCAAACACTTGGGAAACGCGGATGGATGGGCCACGACGAGGAAAAAAACGATGGCTGCAGCTCTGAGCGTAAGTCCTACCGAAGAAGGGCAGATAAATTGGGGCAAAGACAAGGCGAAGATATTGGAAGGACCATTTCTGGCTGAATAGGCCTAAGCAGGCAAACCTAGAAGAGTTCATCTTCTGCTCATCGGAATAAATTTGTAGATTTGCTGACGTTTCGGATAGCTGGGCCGGCTGTCCCTTGTCGAAGCGAATACTGACTTTATCGATCAGCCTACAAAGTCCTACGTGATCACGTAAGTAAAGGACAGGAAACGGTCAAATCGAAGTCAGGAATTGTAGACGAAGACGACACTGTGATGAAACCACCGGAAGAGGGAACAGGATTACCAGCATCCTCTACCGTGGGGACGAAACAGAACACCAACTGCCATCACGCCAAGCCTAAATCCAAACGCAGGGCCAAACAGCGACCGGAGGTAAATCAATCAGCCCATGGCCAACACGCACAGCTGCAACTTTAAACTTGCTGATCGCTTCGACAAAGGACAGCCGGCCCAGCTGTCCGAAACGTCAGCAAATCTACAAATTTATTCCGGTGAGCAGAAGCTGAACTCTTATTTTTATCCGGGAATTCTGAATTTTTCAAGTTTGAGACAAACATATTCCGGCTTTGAATTCGAGCGTGGATTAAATTGGTTAACACCGAGTCACGGTCGGAAATAACCAACATCAATTGTTGTGACCTTAATGCAGGACAAACTACCGCGTCTCATTTTGCTTCGCAATTCAGAGCTAGAGCTGTAGCAGAGCAAAAAAGGACAATAAATAATCACAAGCCATCCCCGACTGGACATTTCCGACTTATTTTCTGTTGTTGGCATATCGTGCCCACTTGCAAATCAAATGTAGACCTCGTTTCGGTTGAATAAACAGCCACGAAAAGCACAGGCTAGCAGCATGGTTATAAAAAACCGACACTGGGAAACGCAGGAAGGCATGTGCTCAGGCTGAGATTTAAAACCACAGCTGTTGGTGGGAACAGGCGTCTTCCCGAAAATTAGCCACCATATATTGATTGATCTCATACCAAGTACAAAAAAACAGGCCAACACTACCACTAGGTCAGCATGATGCTTATTGATAAACATACAATTGCAATCGAAATATCTCTTCCTATTCACGCCTTTCACTGGCCAAAGCGCGAACGTGGATTGTGATTATATTGAAGAGCGCGACCAGCGGCGAATGACAACACACGCATTGGCAAGCCAAAAAATGGATCGCGTGAATAGGCTCCGACACAGAGAGGTCAATCACCGAGCATGCGTCGGTGTGGTGGTGGTGATGGTGATGGTGTTATTATCTGGACTGTCTACATGTGCTTACGTGGCGAACACGGCTGGTGACAACATATGCACACAATCACTTAGATACACACGGACACACACACGCACGCGTGGACATTAGACGCGTGAGCATAAACTACCCGTATGGATGTATGCATACACACACACGAATGATAGGTGAATGCTCACTATTAACCAAGGTCTGCTAAAAACGGAATATTAATAGGTACTGCTGCGCAAATTCTCTTGAAAGTAACCTAGCATAAGCTCGTACCTGCACTATCTGGACCGTGATAACCTTTCACAACCATTCGACAAGGATACATCCTGTCGCCAATCCTACGTAATCCGGCTGCTCTGGAAAGCAGTTAGTGGACTGCTGGCTGTGTTGGTCTTGCGGTACAGTTAAACCCTCTTGCAGGTATTCGACCAGACTTTCGACAATGATGCATCCTGTCGCCAATACTACTCAATCACTATTGACGGTGTTGGTCAGACACCTAGATGGTGGTACGACAGTTCGACCGTCACTCTCGACGATGTTCACCACGAGCCTCGACAAGCTGAAGCAAGGCGAACCACAGCAGACGCGCCTACGAATCGCGTTCCCACCCACCTTCCCGGCGGCCAAGGTCTGCTACACCCATCTCCCTACGTTGGATCAACTCTCCCCTCCGCGCTCTCACTAAGCCCTGTAGCGTCCCTCAAGGCTCTGTGCTCAGCCCGACGCTTTTTAACATCTACATACGAAAGCTCCCACTCCCCCGGGCACCTGTGCAAGTGGTATCCCATGCGGAAGATGTTAAGTTCTTTTGCCGGCACCATGACATCGATCAGGCTGCACAGCTCCTCACGAGTTCATGCCTGTTGTCGAAACTACCTCACCCAGCGCGGAATGACGATCTCGGCAGCCAAGTCGTCCGTAACTGTTTTCACGCTTGATCCGAAGGAATTCAGTCGTCACCCGGTCATCACGGTCAATGGGGCGCCCTTACCGCTCGTCCGCAAGCCCAAACTCCTTGGTGTGCGTTTTGATCCGCTTTTCACGTTCGCAGACCATGCCAGGGAGATCGCAAGCAAAGTAAGCCGATGCACCAAGGTCCTCAAGGCTCTAGCAGGCACATCCTGGGGCTGCGCGAAAGAGACTTTGTCGACTGCTTTCAAGGCGCTGGCCAAGCCGCACCTCACTTATGCGGCATCAATCTGGTCTCCTACGATGAGCTCTTCCAGCCTCCGCCGCCTCCAGTCAGCACAGAACGCTGCCCTCCGCACGATCACGGGTCGCTATAAAATTTCGCCTATAGATCATCTTCATGCGGAGGCTTCTGTTCTACTGGTCGCCCATCACAACACTCTCCTTAGCAAGCAGTTCTGGTGGAGTTGTTCGCAACCCGGCCATCCCAATCATCACCGTTGCACCGCTCCCGAGCACTGCCGCAACGTCCGGCCGTCTATTCGAGCACTCCACAAGGAAGCTGTTGCCTCGTCTCTCGCAGATCTACCTGCCGATAGCTCTGCCACCAAGACAGGCTTCCAGCGTCTCCACCAGAGAGTCGTTGTCGAGGAGAAACGAGGTTAACGTCCCCCGGTCCTTTTGGGTGGCTATCCACCTCCGATTGCGGCCTCATAACGACATCTCCCGAGGGTCGCTCACTGTATCCTGGCGCAGCTACGCAGTGGCTACTGCATGCTCCTTCGCCAGTACCAAGACCGACTCGACCCATCCATACCCAACTGCTGTCCCGACTGCGGCGTCTCGCCGCATGACTGCCATCATCTGTTCGCCTGCAGTTCTCGGCCAGGCACCCACCTCACGCCCGCGGACCTGTGGCTCAATCCGGTCGATGTCGCGGCTTTTCTCTGTCTCCCAACTACTCCCAGTTTGGATTCCGGCGGGAATTCCTGATCCAACTATGGGCTACGACACACACACACAAGCTGAAGCAACGCGGTGACTCCCACGGCATTATAGTGAAATTAGACTTTCGGAGAATCTACCCTTCCCTCTCTCTCACTAAACTCACACCTGTACCTGATGTCAAGACAAAGTTAAGACCGGCTGGCTCGACCAACACTCAACACGCATACCAACAGCACACCTCATTAGGTAGGCTCCTACCTGGGAGCGCGATAAAGACCTCATTAAGTAGGAGCCATTGAGGCTGACTCCTAGCCCTCAGTTAGCCACTCCACGCAACGAGACACATACTGAACTGGCCGCGGTGTCCAAGCTGCCCCGTAAATTAGCAATCATTCAAGCCACGGTTTTTAGCGCACCGAGATAGCTTCAAGCGCATCAGAATGTTTATAGTGAGGAAATAGATGCGCGCTGAGGGTCGACCTCACTCTCTCCCCCCACCGGCTAGCTGATCGTTCGCCTGTGGTGGGATGCGCGCAGTGCTAAAAAGGAGCGTCTGACCAAGCTTTTGATCAATTTCGATTGTAAAAACTGATCTTCCATTGAGAAGAAGACGACTCGATCGCTGGAACAATACTTTTATTCACCTGACGTTTCGAGATCTGTCACGGATTCATCATCAGAGGGCAGTAGCAGACCCACCATTATCAGCCTATATGCGGCACTAATACTACAAGCCGATTGTGGTATAGTCACCATCCGACTAGCGTCAGACCAAGAAGACCCACACTTCTGAAAGGGAGAGGACACCCTTGGTGAACGACCTTCGCCTTGATTGGGTGAATTCTTTCACATATCGTGAACTCCTAGAGTTAAGTCAACAGGATTCTATTGCGGATGCCGGGTTGTTCACTTGTGTGTGGCTGTCCTTTCGCGTCTTACCTCGAACAGCGAGACCAGATAGCAGTGTGATTTGCCGTCACACCCAACCCCAAGTGGTGCCCACCCGAGGCCCTAACCAGCCTGATCTTTTTGATCAGAGTCAAACGTCTTAACCGGTGAGCCACGATCTATTCCTTTCGGCCTTAGCTCGACAAGCGAGACCAGCCATAGTCTGAGCGTCCGCTATGACAACGGGCGCAGTCTCTAGTGGCGGAGGCAGCGGCGTTCCGAAGATGAATAACAGACGAGATTCCCGTTGGTCATCACGCCAAAGATGCTCATGACTAACCAGCAAGGTAAATAAGTGATGGTCCGTAGCGGTACTGCAGCCCACCTCTTTCAAACGCGAGACGCCACAGACGTGGTCTCGCGGGGACAGTCTTGGCCGCCCAGTCGCTCGACTCAGTGCGATAGCCTATGTCCGCATGCGAGGCATAACCTTTGCCCTCGGGCGGCTGTGGCGCACGCACGCACCTCAGAATGGTCGGGCCAATCAGCATGCTGAAGCTGGCTCACAGAATGTTCGCTCTGAGCCCTTTTAAATATTCCCGCACTTTGGACCACGCCACTCCAGCGGAATGACGTGCGCTCCGGGATCAAACTTCTTCCTCTTATTCTCCGTTCCTCTGTATACAGTAAAAAACTATTCCTCATATCCTGGCCTCCACCGACTTCTCTTCTCTCCCAAGGAACCATGGTCTGAAGATCGCAGTTGCTATGGTTTAAGTCGCTTAACGCCCTGCGATAGGTCTACTACGGCTGATTGACCAAGTCTGTTCAGTCAGTCAAGTCTCAGGCTGCGCTTTTAACCTAACGTAATGCAAATTGAGGTTGAGAAGAAGACCACTCGATCGCTGGGACGATACTTTTATTCGCCTGACGCTTTGACATCCGTCGCGGATTCATCATCAGTGACATCAGCAGAAAACGGTACGAGAAACGATTTTCTACTAATATCTTTGATGATGAATCTGCAACGGATGTCGAAACGTCAGGCGAATAAAAGTATTTTCCCACCGATCGAGTCGTCTCCTACTCAATTACTTGCTGGCACTCGCATGTTCGCTTGCATTGACTTGAGGTTCTTTGCAAGGCGGCTTTCTAATGTCTAGGCACCTGAACAGTGGGGCACCACGGCGTTTATATCGTAATATAGTAGCTTAAAAAGATGCGGCAATAAAGGAGTTGGACTAATGTTTATATACATACGCAAATGTGTGGGGGGATATAGGGAAATGATAGAAAACAAGAAATATCAATATGCTCAGGTAAGAAGGTGGTCTGCGCTGGCAACATATTCTTAATGTCTTTGGATATTGTAATGGAGACCCGCAAATCACCTCTAATTCAACGCAAACACAATGGCACAATTACACTTTTATGAGCCTGATCGAACACGCCCTGTCGCTAAAAGTCGGTTCGTCCCATTAATTTGATTGTCTTCATTTACTATGTTTGATAGTTCATACAAAACCTTCACCGTGCGTGGGCTAGCGCGCCGAGTAGTACGCATAACCTGAAGTCGCCGTTGGCTATTTCGGCGCCGACTGACATAGAAGCACCTGCATATAGAACATTGAATAAACAAACATCTACCTCGAGTTTGCAAAAGTGACAGTTCTAGACGCACGAATCCAAAAGCATATTAATCCTCAGCCCAAGGTCAACAAGTACAGCCACACGTAACAATCGCTGATAGATCATGGTATTATACGCCTTGAATAAAGTGGGTCGGCACGTCAGCGAAGGCAAAAACTCGTCCAGGTAAGTAATAGCATCTTCTTACAAAGATTTACCTTGGCTTCCTCTATTGTTTGCTTTCTAAGTTGCCTTCTGTGAGTTCAAAAATGTTATATTGTGTGCGTCAGCTTTATGCAGTACTTTTATTTGAATGAGCTCAAACCTCCAGAATTTCTTAACAATGCCTAAGGAGTTTTTTTACTGTCTGCTCTTTTTACGCAGTTCCATTACTGACAATGACACATGTTCTGCTGAACCAATGCATTTCATAGCTGCTTCAAAGGTATTTACCTATATTCCTCTGAATGAACCTGACCTGACTTGCGAATTATAACTCTCAGGTGTATCGTTCGGTGGTTATAAAAAAGGCATTCTAAGAGCTATCCACTTAATTCTTCATGTGTACAAGGCGGCCGAAGTTTGCAGAGAAAACGCCTTATACTGCAAGCAGTCGTGATTGCTGATGGCAGCGAACAGACGAGTTCCAGAAGGTAGTTCAGAAGGAGAAGATGCGATCTCTGGAACAAGAAGTATGCTGGCCTGATGTTCCAGAGTCTTGCTCGAGCTCATCATCAGCGGCAATCGCAAATGAGGGTGGTGTGTGTATGTATCGTAGTCCATTGCTGCATTAGGAGTCCCCGCCTGAATCCAA
Source organism: Ligula intestinalis (assembly GCA_036362985.1). NCBI lineage: Eukaryota > Metazoa > Platyhelminthes > Cestoda > Diphyllobothriidea > Diphyllobothriidae > Ligula > Ligula intestinalis. The sequence goes on from JAYGXS010000009.1 coordinate 5,396,368, forward strand.
ACTGGGAGTAGTTGGGAGACGGAGAAAAACCGAGACATCGACCGGCTTGAGCTAAAGGTCCGCGGCAGTGAGGTGGGTACCTGGCCGGGAACTGCAGGCGAACGAATGCTGAAAGTCATGCGGAGAAGCGCCACAGTCGGGTGTGGACGGGTCGAGCTGGTGTTGGTACTGGCATAAGACCACTGATTAGCCACTGCGTAGTTGAGCCAGAATACAGCGAGTGAACCCTCGGGCGATGTTGTGCTGAGGCCGCAATCGGAGGTGGATAGTCACCCAAAAGGACCGTGGGGTGATAACCTTGTTTTTCCTCGACAATAGCTCTCTAGTGGAGATGCTGGAAGTCTGTCTTGGTGGCAGAGCTATCAACGGGTAGATCCGAGAGAGACTAGGCGACAGCTTCCTTGTGGAGAGATCGAATAGACGGCCGAACGTTGCGGGTGATAGATGCACAGGGTGCAAAGTATTTATAGTCTGTAGCAGACATGCGATCACATGCATACTACGATTAGCAGCTCTCGTTATCATCGCTTGGGGTCGTCAGTGATGGCGCGACAGTCCGCGTCTGAGTCGTTAATTGCCGCGATTTCATCATCATCATCATCGCCATCATCACCACCACCACCACCATCATCATCACTCGTGTTGGATGTTGGTGAAAGAAGTATGCGGCGATTTGGCTCGCTGTCATCGCTGTCGATGACCCGCGCCTTCCCCACGTGACTGACTCTCCAGCTCAGGCAGAGTCTGAGTACAGAATATGGGAGAGGAAGGTCATCAGGCTTGTTGATGGGCCACGAGCCGGAAACCCATGACTCGAGCAGCTCGCGGCTTACGCGGCTGACAACCCCTGGTGAGGATTTTGGCGGCCTTTTGGAACAATCTAAAGTGCGGCTAGAACCTTGAGCCTTTCAATGTTTGGTTGACGTCAAAATCGCGGCAAAAATCGGGAATGGTGATGAAATTTTGACGACCCTTATCTGCGCATGGCTCCGACTTTCCTACAATTACCTATGATTAAGGATTCCCGAGAGAATCCGAAACGTTATGAAAAGAAAACTCTTGTTCCAGTGATCGCATCTTTTTCTTCTGAACTGCTTCCTGGAACTCGCATATTCTCCCATATTGGCAAATACTGCAAACTCCTGTGCATATGCTACCCTATCTGCCATTGCTCTCTGACTATGTCTCTGGTGACGAATCTGCGACGGATATCGAAACGTCAGACGAATAAAAGTATTGTGCCAGCGATCGAGTCGTCTTCGTTTCAATAACTTCCTGGGACCCGCATTTTCGCTTGTATTGGACCTCCAGTACTTTCTTTAAACTGTATTTACAATATGAAATGCCAGCATGGATAACATGGACGAAGAAAGACAGTAATCCCAGTCCAGCTTGCATGTACAAGCCTAGATCCACGCAAGTTTTCCTTCGAGCATGGAACTCACTTCCAAGCGAAATAGTGACGTCAGATACTGTTGCTGTGTTCAAGCGACAGGTGGATTACTTAATTTTTCATAACCGACGACTCTCACTGCAGGACTATCTCCGGCCAGGCATGACCTTTACTTCGTGATTTAAATTGACATGTATCGAACCACTAAACATTTGTTCTAAAAATGGTCCTGTAAACCTTACGCGTGAGCATAATTCATGCTGTGTGTACATCATTGGATTTTTTAAAATTCGACTATAAATTAAGAGAGTCACCAAGGCTCTCAAAATATACAAGATAAAAAATAACCTCCAATCCCCTTCAATCAATGTCCCCTTTTCTACGTTTCCAGATAGACTAAAGCAAAAAAAGAAACGAGCTCAGATCTGTCCAAGAAGGCTTAAATGTGCTGGCTTTTTGTAACAACCCTAGTTGCGACTAGAACTTTCAGCTTTTCCCTACTGAGACGAATGTTCGCATTCTGGGCGTGTGTACAGATAAAGAAGAAGGTAAGTCGATCGCCGGAATTACGGCGTTATTCGTCTCAGCTTTCAAACTCTTACTGTAGTCCATCGACAGACGAGGTGACGCATTATCACAAGTGGCTGTCTGCATCTACAAGACGGGTCACGAGTTTTACTTCGCAGCCGCGAAGGAAATCGCCCACGCCGGCAGCAAGACGGATCGAGAATTACTTGAACCCTAGGCCTCCAATGAGAACTCAGTCAAACGATTTATCGATCTGGCGCCGGCATACAGGGCCCTGCGCAGGCACCTCCGGACTGATGTCACTGGTGGGTGACTGGCTTCTACCCCATATAACTGTCGCTTGTTCTTCGTTGACACTTTTATCTGACGGTGGGCTCCAGTAATAGTTCGAAAGCTCAGAAGAATAAAAGCATAATTCCGATTACCTATGTGCCTCCTTCTTTTCTTTACTGTAACACGCTGATTGGGGGCGTATTTTCGCGAATAAATTTTACATCAGAATAATAATAACAGCACCAGTGGTGGTGGTGGAGATGAGGATAATGGCGACTGGTAAGAAAATATCGAGACACCAAAGCTGAGGAGGACTCACCTGGCCAGACGAGCTGCGAGGTAGGCCGGATAACCGGAGTCAGCGGGCATTTCGGCCAGACGACCGGAGATCTCACGCAGTGCCTCAGCCCATCGACTTGTCGAGTCGGCCATCATGGCCACATTGTAGCCCATGTCACGGAAGTACTCGGACAGGGTAATACCCGTGTAGATGGAGGCTTCGCGAGCCGCCACAGGCATGTTGGAGGTGTTGGCAACCAGGGCCGTGCGCTTCATGATGCTTTCCTGCTTTCCGTTCACCTCCACTGTCAACTATATGTTTTGGGGGAGGGGGAGTGGGGAATGGAAAGCCGCAATTAAGAATTGGAGTTGTCCCTTGGACATAAATCGGTCTAAAGGAAAGTCAAATGACAGGTTAATGTCGGCCCAAACTACGGGGATTTCTAAGCCGAACTCAGCTGAGATGAAATTATGGTACATGGACCGCAGATGGAGAACTAGGCGAGGGTAGGGGGTTGAGGGGTTAACCTTTGGTCTACATCTAAGTAATGAAA
>JAYGXS010000009.1:5399794-5460605 GCA_036362985.1 Ligula intestinalis
TTTTTTGCTTGCATATTATCAACATTGATCCCAGTACAACGCCCACCTTTGTGTGTTAGGGCTTTGAACAGGAATCGGTTCTCCCTCCATCAAGTTCGAAAATGCCCGCCGCCTGCTTCACAACAGGCTGGAAGCAAGAGCGGGACTTGCGCGGGGTAATAAGATTATCGTGACAGCAGACTTGCATTGCATCTACCGCACTCTCTCATCCTTCCCTTTCTGGTCCTGACCAAGTCAAGAAGATTGATGGCAGGAGGGGGTGCAGGCAGCTGGCACGGCCGGACGTCGTGACGTCGCATCTGGCTCGGATTCCAGATTGGTGGGAGTACCATAAGGGCCATATTAGGAGGGGCCCATTGACGCAGCCACTCCACATACGATGGGCTGACTGCGCGGTCCGAATTGCCCCGTCATTTGGCCATCTTGCGAGCCACAAACTTTCGAAAGTTGAGACTACCTACTAATAGGCATACGCGCATTATTATGTACGTCATAATGATTCTCTGCTTGCAGCAGTATAAGAGAGGACCGGGCAGAAACCTAAACTTGCAGGCATCAGCTAACTCTATACAGAGGGAAAACAATAAGAGGAATGGCGCAAAAAGGGGGGGGGGGTAATCAACGCACCTCTGGGAAATCGCGCAACACCTCAGACATCTCGTTGCCACGTTCACCGCAACCCACGTAGATGATTATGTCAGAGTTGGAGTACTTGGAGAGGGACTGCGAGATGACCGTCTTACCGCAACCGAAGGCTCCGGGGATAGCCGTAGTACCACCTTGGACACACCTAAAACAGAGTTACAAGGAGAAGTTAAGCTGAGTTGCGCGCGCACGCATTAATGGACCAAGAGGTTCGTCATGGACACTCAAAACAAAGGATTACGGGATGGGGTTAGCAGTACGAGGGAACGAGCCGGCAGGTTTTACGGAATGGAGAGTTGTTGGGATGGGAAAGAAGGAACAGCTCATTAAAGATGTCAAATCTGTTTCCGGCTTTGGGTTGGAGGTTCAGTTTCCCATCCACTCCCGAGTATTCTATTAGGCAAAGGACGGTTCACGGTCACTCAGCACGCAGCATTTGAGGTCTAAACGACACGTCTGATAGCACGGCGTGGCGTTAGGGTAGCCCTACACTCAGCGAGGATGTGGGATCGTGAGGATGGAGGGGCACTGAGACCAGAGGGACAGTACTGGAGCACCAGCAATTTGGTTCGAAAGTTGTGCGGCAGGTAGCCGACAAGTAAGACTAAAAAACCGTCACTGCTGCGTTCGTCGACGTTACTGTGGTTGTGAAAAATAATGGCGTGAAAATACGGACGTGACAAACTTGTCCGCGTGCATGTGCATCGGTCTTGTATCATAATTTTTCTTTAAAAAAAGCATTTTTATATTTTTTCATCTGCTGTCGCGGACAGCCCTGACCTTCGCTTTTCGCCACTTACTTATACTTGATACGGCCAGTTCTTGTGTAGTTGTTCGCAACCCGGCAATCCCAATCATCACCGTTGCACCGCTCCCGAGCCCTGCCGCAACGTCCGACCGTCTATTCGAGCACTCCACAAGGAAGCTGTTGCCTCGTCTCTCGCAGATCTACCTGTTGATAGCTCTGCCACCAAGACAGGCTTCCAGCGTCTCCACTAGAGAGTCGTTGTCGAGGAGAAACGAGGTTACCGGCCCCCGGTCCTTTTGGGTGGCTATCCACCTCCGATTGCGGCCTCGGAATGACATCTCTCGAGGGTCACTCGCTGTACCCTGGCGCAGCTACGCAGTGGCTACTGCATGCTCATTCGCCAGTACCAGCACCGGCTCGACCCATCCATACCCGACTGCTGACCCGACTGCGGCGTCTCGCCACATGACTGCCGTCATCTGTTCTCCTGCAGATCTCGGCCAGGCACCCACCTCACTCCTGCGGACCTGTGGCTCAAGCCGATCGAGGTCGCGGCTTTTCTCCGTCTCCCAAATACTCCCAGTTTGGATTCCGGCGGGGATTCCTGATCCAACTATGGGCTACGAAACACACTTGATACAGCTACGAGCATGCCTGACCCAGCCGGCTTCAAAGTTACGTACGGTACCTCCAAACGCGTGAAGATTAGCGGCAGCGAACCTGGAAAGCACCATCCATTCTCTTCTGCAGTGGCAGAACCCGAAAGTACAAAAACCGCTTCCATGTCCTGGCGACCAGTTTCGAGCCAAGTTCTGAATTGCACCCCCCTTCGACGCCTCCAGGTGGGCTGCGGCGCCGGATCGAGGGCAGCGTAGCAAAGCTCGTGAGGCGGACGATGAAGAATGCGCCCAAACGACCCCAATGCTCTTTCTTGGATCGTTCGAGATTTCATCGTGATATTGTGCGGACTGTCTCAGTTGAGACGAAGTCCGCATACAAAATTCGAAGGATGGTCCTCAGGCAACGGTGGCCAAAAACGCTCAGTCTTCGATCATCCATAGACGAAGATTGACAGGACGGATATTCGTGGCGATGGAAATTTCGCATCGACACTTGAGCGGCTGGATAACTCGTTGGCTGGACTATTCAAACCTATAGATACTCCGCCTATCCTGACCTAAGGGCCATAATGCACCCAACACAATGTTCGCGTGCACAAACTTCTCAAGCCGGTTTCTTTATGCGGCGTGCAAATAAATACTTGTACAACCTGGTACCCATGCGATCATTTCCGAACTATTCGACACCAGTCCTGGGCAGGGAAACATCAGCGACAACGCCGTCATCGGCGAGTGGCGACTCCGAGGTTCGAACCCGCAACCCTGTTATTTAGAAATGCAGAGCTCTAACCGCCGCGCCACGGGCTCGTTGCCTCACCGGGTTGGATCGAGAATGTAGTGATCACTGATCGGTTACGGAACTCACTCCCCCCGTCGTGCTTTCAGACTCACTCTTGGGCCCAGGCGCACAGCGGCTAGTGACATACACTGAAGAACATTATCAGCAAAGACAAGGGAGACCTGGACGGCCTATTCCAGCCTTTTAGCCACAACAGTCAGTCATATCCAACTCCAGATGGTGACGCTTTAACTATTGAGCCACGGGCTCGCTGTCTTGTCGGTTTAAATCGGATTGAGTATGGCTGGCTGATGACGGCTAATAGGCTCGAAGTGGCCATTCCGGTCTGCCTTGTCTTTGTCGGCAATGTCTACCTGGACTCCACTTATTCTCGTCTCTGGCGAAACTCCTAGGACTACCGCCGTATCTTCAAACACGCAGTCGAGCCCTAAGCAGTGGTGACGCCGGTGAGGAGGACAGTGAGTAAGCTGCCATATTCAGCTTTTGGAGGGCCACCCCGTGAGCTTGCAGCAGCAGTAGCAGCGAGGCGAAATTGGTGCAGGAAATTGTACTTGAACAGCCCCCGGTTTGCGTTCATCTGCCGCGCGCACAAACTGGTATTAACATCCGTATAGCAGGACGTTTATCGGGTACACGCGGGTCTTTTCGTGATGGAGATATCGCGTCGGGCTCACAGGCATTCTAATAACTTTTCACACCCTGCTAACAGCACCAAATGGCGACAGCTTCGACCTGAAGCCATCTGGGCGTATAACTTGACGGCCGTTAATCCCCAGGGATGCCTTCTCTCCGGGGCACGGATACAGCTCCAAAACACTATGGTCTTCCCGGAATCTACTGATAATCCGAATACGGTTTAACCAACTCACTCGCCTGTAACACAAAGTTCTGTAGGTCAGCATAGCTTGAGGCCATCGGGACGCTAATACCAGCACAGTCCAGGTCAGTCAGTCAGCAGGCACTACGGTGCAAAGTTTACACCTGGATAGGACCTTATAGAATATCGCAGTGAAAATCCAAAGTTTGCGAGGTAATTCCACGAATCAGAATTCATGCAGCGGTTGAGTGACGATAGGCCTTGGTTGTGGCGATGACGAAATTCAAAAATGAGCCGCGGTATGCATGTTTGATGGGTGAATTTACTGAGAAAAGGAGGCAGTCTCTCGGAAAAATCGAATGGTACCCGTGAAGTTTCAAGCCAACCCGCTGTCAGACGAAATAAAAAGAAATAAGAGAGAGAGAGAGAGGAATGGAATGTCAATTATCAGTGGCGAGTGAGAGGGTGAGTCATGGCATATTTGTAGACTGGCGGAACAATTACGGTGGGTTAGTGTCACCAGCTCGAAAATATATTGGAACACAATTCGACTTTTTCCGAAGAAAATCCTCCCTTTTCATTATATAGCTGGCAAGACATACCACTTCTACTCTACCACAGCTCAGAATCTGGCTCGAGTCAGAAACATTTTGAAACAGGACGACAGAAGAAGACTTTGCATGCACGAGACTCGTGCTGTTTACATGCTCGTATATTATCTAATGTCCCCTCTTGAAGAGAGATACAAGCATGACCGGTCCGACAGTGATCAGGAGTAATATCATCTCCCTGCTTTTGTTCAACCATCTTACAGATCGAGGGCACCGATACGTCGATACAAGATTCGGCGTCCTCTTTGGGCGCCTTACTGCTGTGCAGTTTCATTCAATGCAGCGACGGTTTTCTTTTTGGTGGAAAGGAGGAAATTGAAACACAGCTCCGTAGGAGGTTGGTCGAAAAGCACCAGAAGTTCCAACTTTAGTACTCGACTTGGGTAGAGTATTGAGCAAATAAGTCAATATTCATATTACGAAGACAGTCATTTAGCATGGAAGACTTATCACCAAGTTGATGAGCAAGTCGATGATCTTCGTTACGTAGCGACGCTTGGGGCTTGCTCTATGTAAGTGGCCCCTTTAACCCACTATTTGTTCCGGCATCTCTGGCCGGCCGATTAAAAGAAGCGGCATCTTTCCCAACCGTTCGGTCTTCGGTCTGGCGTTTGGCATACTTATATACTGTCGCCCATTCTGTTCAACTATGTTACTGACTGGATTCTCGGGAAGGGACTCAATGAAGACAGCAGTATTGAGCTTGCACCCCGGCGTCAGCTGACTGACATCGCCTTATTAGCTTCAGGCCACGGGTGGATAAGGTCGCTAAATCAATCGCATCATGCATACGCGCTAAGAAGGTCAAAGTGTTTTGAAGCTCTATCTGTGATCAAAAGAAGGCACCGCTTGAGATTGAAGTAGACAGCAATAAATACCTCGGACCGAGGTTGTTGCCAAATTGGCAGATTAGGGGCACCATTTTCTCCCGAATCGATGCAGTTCGTAGAAGTTTCTCAAGCCTTAGAAGGTGCCTATGGACCCTGGCGGGACATCTGCATCACCGCGAACGTTTGTGTGTACCATAAAGACATGTGGTCTGTCCTTTACGGCTGTAAATGCTGGGTTATGCGTTTGGAAGATGGACATAAACTGGTGGCATTTGATCACTACTGCTTGAAGACCATCCTTTGAGTGAAGTACACGGACTTTGTCTCAAATGAGACAGTGTAGACTCGCTGGAACAGTATCGCAAAGATATCCCATGCCATCTAAGAAAGGGTGGTTTGGGCACGTTCTTCGTTGTCCATCTAACGAACTCAATGTTAATGCCCTCGATCCGGCACCGTTACCTCAGTGGAGCCAGCGAAGAGGAGGGTCAACTCAAAACCTGGTTGGATACAGTTCTTTAAGACATGGGATTGGTTCTTGGACTTTCGGTATTCGGCTTCCGGTGTTGGAGAAAAGAATGATCTGAACTGTCGTGGGTGGTCGCGCATGGAGAGGTACATGTTGTGTCACAATCGATGCTGGCTAGATCAGACATGATTGCAGCCGTAACAAATTACAAGGAAAGGCCCCACCCCATATTTCTGCTGTGGTCTTAAAAATGAACAATAACCCAGCAGCACTCACGGGAAGAGAGCGTCGAGAATGCGTTGTCCGGTGAGAAGGGGATTATTTGCAGGCAATTTCTCCGCAACCGGACGCGGCGTTCGGACAGGCCAGACCTGAAGCATGGAGTGTTCCGTCACTTCACCGTCAAACTCTGTCTCCAAGACTTTGTCCTAGAGGATGAAGAGGGAAAAAAGAACTGTAAGGTTCCTCCGCCCATACACACACATACCACAACTGCAGAGAGGGTTAAGTCCCACAGAGAAGCATGAAAAAAAAGACAACAAGAGAGCTCACTAAGATGGTGTAGTTTCCGGGCGGAGCGATCCACCGGATGGTGCCCTGGTCCTTCGGAGACAGCATAAGCTTGTGCTGTACCAGACTGTTCTCATGCACCGTGGCGTAGATATCTCCACCGGTTATGTGCATGCCCGGGCGCAGGCTTGGCATGGGATCAAACTCCCAGGCAATCTTTCGGTCTAATGACGGTGCACTAACACCTTTCGGAATGTAGATGGAGTCAGTGAGAGTTCGAATATCCTGCAGTGGCCGCTGGATACCTGCACAACGGGTAGAGGGGGACAAACGAAAACACGGGCATGTGATATTACCCCAAAACCGTTTGTTGCAGACAAGGGGAGGAGGGTACACGAACACACACCAAGAGAAAGGACGTCTCCAGATCGATAAATCAGAGGAAAATACCAGCAGAACTCGCGGTCAGACGCAAGGAAAAAACGCCACCTCTAGAATGCAACCAAGGCTTCAATGCACCTTGTGGAACTCCTTCGTATCCACCGCCAACCAATAGTCATAACAACTGCCGGAAGCTACAAAGGTGTGTACTGGCTCCACACATTCCAGGTCCGGACTAGCATAGGTAGGCAACCGATAGGTTCAGAAAAACGTAGACATGAACATGAAAGCGGTGATCATGACAGCAGCAGCAGCTGAACCCCTTCCACAAATCTCATTAGCAAAGTATGTTCTAGCGCGCCTACAATGTACTAAAAGAAGGTATGCAAACTATGCGGATGACGGTTGGCAAAAATGATGGATAAACCACTACAACTATAATGTACGCTAGTCGTGGAGAGCAAGCCCCAACGTCCTACGGCACGAGTGAGCTCCTTAACAGTTCAGTGAACGCCCATTTACCATTCTGTTAGTAACCATGCATTTTGAGTTGGTCTGCTTATACCCCTATTTTTGCTTGCTTTTCTTTGAGGGCAACAAAAGGGCCATTGGTCTTCGTCTTACAGTCTACAACTTCTCAATGTGCTTTGTAAATTTTCACCTGGCGGCTGGAGCGGCGCATCCAGAAATATTCGAAAATAATGCGGAGAATGGCATTCGAACGGCGCACTAGCACCGGTGAGACTCAATTGCTGCGAATTCCGGGGCACGAGTAAGCCCCGCCGTCTTAGACAGTTTCATTAATATCTGCCACCACATATATTTAGGTAACCGTGCAAGAAGGTTCCTTTGTGTTTAGCTGAGTAGGCAGTCTGCTCTGTTCAGAGGACATGAAAGTGTATGCTTCTTTTCGGCTGACTGTAAATGTGGTTTATATCCATTTAAGTGTAGATCCTGATCTGTGGACTTATATTATAGTGCGTAAAAATCCAACCCCACCTCCAAGCTGGTGCGCGCCGGAAACTTGCTTTTGCTTGGCTAACGGGGCTCTGGTAGGGGAGCAAGACCGGGGACCTAGCGCCAATCCCCTTTTTCTCCACGAAACACGGAATTGACTTTCTTGACTTTCTACACTTTCATGAATCACAACTATACGCAACATACGATCTCTGCTACGGCGTCCGCGGGAACCGACGCGCCCCATCCTCTTGGCATCGCGGGACGGGTGTTAAATCTGCGAGCTGATGCCGGATTGCGAATTGCAGGCTGGAATGTTCAAACTTTGAGGGATGACGGCGCCCAACTGTTAACAGCCAAATCCCTTTCTGAATACCGTGTTGGTGTGGCGTGTCTCTCTGAGGTCCGCCTACCTGGCACTGGCCACAAACTGCTGCAAGTACCAAGAACTGACTCTGCGTACCATCTCTACCACAGTGGTGTGTCCGACAACTCTGGACTGTATGGTGTCGCTATAGCTTTGGCCGATGAATTTCACTCGAGTCTGCTAGAGTGGGAGGCTGTCTCACCGCGGATCGCTTGGGTCCGTTTGAAAAGTGCCCCAGTCAACGTTTCCATCATCTCGGTATATGCGCCTACTCTGGCTGCTGATGACAGCATAAAAGATGACTTCTACGGTGACCTCCAGCGAACAGTTGACCGCATCGCAAGAAGCGATCTACTCGTCATTGCCGGTGACTGGAACGCCCGACCAGGTGTGTGTGACGCTGGAACCCGTCATGTGCTAGGCAAATTTGCTGTCGGAGCGCAGTGTGCCAACGGTGAGCGCCTTGTCAACTTCGCATCGTCTAACCGCCTCGTTGTGTCAAGCACCCGTTTTGATCATCCGCGCCACCACCTTGTCACTTGGTACTCAAATGACGGGCATACCCAGGCCCAAATAGATCACATCCTTGTCCGAGCACGCTGGGCCAGCTCGGTCTTGGATTGTCGAGCCTACCGCGGTGCTGATACAGGAAACGCTCATGCATCGGACCATGTCCTACAGCGGGCAACCCTTCGCTTGCGTTTGAGAGCTACTCACAGACCCTCCCGACCACAGCGGATCGATGTTGCAAAGCTGAAGTCCTCTGCTGGCGACGCCTTCCACTTAGCACTCCAGAACCGTTTCGACGGCCTGTACCCTGACGCCCGAGCGGACCCAGAGCCCGCGTGGCAGTCCCTGAAGGCCGCGATGTCAGAGCTGGCATACACCCATCTGGGCAAAACCCGACGGCGACATCGCGACTGGATCACTAGACCCACGCTTGAGTTAGCTGAGGAGGCCGGCCGAGCCAGACTCACTGGCTCCCCCACTTACAGAGAGCTGCGGCGCCAAACGACAAGGGCCATCCGAGCCGATAGGAACGCCTACTGGAGCGACTTTGCCACGGAAACGGAGCGAGCAGCTACCAGAGGTGACACCCACAAGCTCTACCGACTCTTAAAGCAGGCCAGCAGAGGTTCGGGGAACACCACCGAGACTTTACTGGATCGCAACGGTGCTGTAATCACTAAGATCGATGACCGGTTAGAGAGATGGCGCGAGCATTTCTGTGACCACCTTAACCATGATCCCCCTGTGATGTCTGACCTGTCGCCCAATGTTGACGATCCCCACCATCTGTATGAGTGCAACACAGAGCCACCCAGTGTAGAGGAAGTTGTCTCCATTCTCTTGAGGCTACGCAACAACAAGGCACCTGGTGAGGATGACCTCCCGCCGGAGCTCTTTAAATGTGCACCCGAGGTTATTGGGCCCTGGCTACAACAAATATTTGCCAAGATATGGGACAGCGAAGTTGTGCCCTCTGACTGGAGAAAAGCAGTGATCCTCCCCTTGTTTAAAAAAGGCGACAGACGAGCGTGCAGAAATTACAGAGGCATTAGCCTTATCGATGTAGCGGCGAAAACATTCACGTCTCTTCTTCTCAAACGTTTCCAAACTGCAAGAGACCAGCGCACCCGCCCAAACCAGAGTGGATTTCGACCAGGTCGTGGCTGCACCGACCAGATCTTCAATCTCCGCCGTGTACTGGAACTGAGATGGGGTCACCAACAACCCACTGTTCTATGCTTCATCGACTTTGCTGCCGCATTTGACTCTGTTGATCGCAGTTCGCTGTGGAACATAATGAGGACGGACGGCCTACCACCTAAGCTTCTCAATCTCATGCAGGCATACTATCGTGGCACTTCCACACGGGTGAGGACGCAGAACGGTGACACGGAAGCCTTTAGCGTCAGGACGGGCGTCCGCCAAGGTTGTGCCCTTTCACCAACCCTGTTCAACTATGCGGTGGACTGGATCATGACCAAAGCACTGGATGACTTCCCGGGAGTGCAGTTTGATCGCTCAAAATGGGTGACTGACTTGGCGTATGCTGATGACGTCGTCCTCTTTGGCGACAACTGTAATGCAGTTCAGCAGGCGTTGGACAAGGTTAATGAGCGTGCCCGATCCATCGGATTACGCCTAAACGCGACTAAGACCCAAGTCATGCTCTCCTGTGTGCCCCCTACATCTGTCACTCCTATTGTTCTCGACGGCGCTCCTCTCGAAAAGGTCGACTCGTTTAGATACTTAGGCTCTTTGGTCACGGAAACGGGTCAAGGTGTCGACGAGGTTGTATCACGCGTCAACCGTGCCCGATCTGCCTTCTACCGACTGTGCGCTCCTCTATGGAATAGAAGGGAAATATCACTACGCACAAAGTCCCGTGTTTACCAAGCAGTGGTTCGATCTATCCTGCTCTATGGCGGAGAGACATGGCCTATGCGTGTTGAGGACATGAGGCGCCTTGAGGTGTTTGACAATGACTGCATACGCCGCATCCTTCGTCACCGACGCGTCGACCGAATTCGCTGCTCCGATCTCCGCCGACGCTGTCACCTGGACGCTCTCCCTCCACTCCTGCTTCAGAGACGACTTCGGTGGTTCGGGCATGCGGCCCGGCGTGATGATGGTGAGCTGATTCGTGACCTGCTTGTGGCGACGCCTCCCCCCACCTGGCGCAAACGTCGCGGCGGGCAGCTGAAAACTTGGACAGCAACGGTCAAGCAGGATCTGTCGTCAGTTTCCGGCCCATGCGTCTACGGCCTACGCCAGTGGAACCGTGAATGGATGGTGCTCTCGTGTGAACAGGCGCAAGATCGACGCGCCTGGACAGCTGTGATTCATGATGCAGTCAACGTCAAAACTGATGCCGGCTCAACCCGCCCGAGGTGAATGCCGTTACAAGTACAAGTACAAGTAGTATTATAGTCAGCTTTAAATGAAAACTTTATAATTTCTTAGATTCGCGGGTTAATAACTAATGTCGGTAATGCATTTCTGCCTATAATATACGCTAGCCGTTGAGCGGCGCTTGTAGGCTGAGTAAGCTCCGTAAGAGATCGGCGAGAGCCTACCTACCATAATATTATATACTGTTATAGATAATATACATTAATACATTATTATGGTATTTATAATGAGGCAGACTTGCAGTGCATCTACGTACGTAACAATCAATGGCAAGACAATATCAAGGCGACCGGAGACGGCCTCCGGAGCGACGGCTGATAAAGCTAAACAGGCCGTCAACGCATGCCACGCACGACGTACTCCACGTGTAGCAAGATACCGAAGGGCAACTCGGAGCTAATCATGGTGGAGTTACAATAAAGATCACATTAAGAAGAAGCCAGTACAGCTTGACTCTTAGTCTCGAGAAAGGACGGGCTGTCTCGCCCCTAGGCATCCTACTAAGGCACCACTGCTTAGGCATTAAGATACATTCAAGCACGTGGTAATTATTACAGCGAGAAATGGAAATAGGAATGAAGTGCTGAGTTTCGGTCCAGGTGGGGCCTGGTCTGGTTCAGGACAACTAAGGGCCAAGCACGTGTGGAATATTGAAAAAAAAAACAAATTGCATGCATAAAATTGGGAAGCTACAGTGATCACATCCATCTACAAGAACCATCCACGAATCGAAGCAGAGTCGTTTAGAATGGTTCTGTAGCTCTGTTTCCGACTTTAATATTGCTATCTGTATATTCCTTGACTAGTTTCACTGAATCAAATCACCAGAACTCAAGACTGAATGTTCCTTTCAGGCGTGGTATACCGTAAAAGACAAGAATGAAATAAGATAAGCGAATGTCAAGGTGTGAGGGGCTGACTTACCGTCAAAAATGCTGTCAAGAATACCCGGACCCAACTCAACGGAGAGCGGTTTTCCGGTTTTCTGCACGGGATCTCCAACAGTCACACCGGCTATCAGAAAGCAGAGTTAGGGAAAAGGCACATCATCATAGGGGGTACACTGCGACAGCAACCCTGAAAACGGCAGCAAATAAGGCGAAAGCGAGCTCTAATGCAAACATAGGATATCTGGATAAAACAAGGAAGGCGCAATATGGTGGTCAACTTAAAGAATTAAAATTGGCAAAAAGGATACAGGTGTCTTCGTAGACCTGAATCGTTGCAGTGTCTCCCTCCAGTCGAATAATCTCACCCACCAAGTTGTCATGGCCGACACGAACCAGTTCATACATGGCTGAACCTGCCATCCTATCCGCAGTCACAACTAAGAGCGGAAGAGAAAAGCAAATATGTACACAATGGACCTTAGAAAATGTAGATATAAGGTGTCTATTCGCACAGATAAAGGAGAAGAACTTACCTGGACCGGATACAGAAAAAACGCTCCCGTAGCTGCTTTCACGATCTCCATCGATTCTAAGTTCTCTGAATTGCCGGTTCATTGCTAAAATCAGGTAATTGATATCTTTGATTAGTATTAATTAATCAGTATCACCAACAATTTTTTTAAATTGGCGCCATTACTGATAAAATAGTAGCGCGTGCATGCAAACCCTTTGGGCATCGGTTGGTGACCTTGATACAATGGAACACGGTCATTTTCAAAGTAAACGGATAAAAGGCAGTTTTGTGCGGCAAACGCATATATTATGTCAACGTGCGCACATGTCTGCTTGGTGCGAGTATTCATGGTGAGAGGCCTATACGACACATTGTAGATCACATTCGTCATCGTCGATAAGGTCTCTGCTTATGATGGCTCGCTAAGCAAATTACAGCATAGCAAAAGTGGGTACTATTTCTGCGCAGTCATACTCTGCATCAGAAAATAAATGTTCAAACTTGAGAACAAAGTAATCTCGTTTAGGGTTAAAGGATAATATTTTGTGAAGGATGGAATAAGATGGAAGGACGAAAAGGAACGCCGACAACAGAAATATATATTATTGTGTGACCAACAGTTCTCATGGACGAGTTAGTATAATTACAAATTGCCAAAATAATGGGTACCAGACGTTTGTGCTGTATGCTTTGCAAAGGAACATAATATGAGTTTTCCGGATATGCCGACTGTAAGGCAGTCTTTACAACACGATTCCAAATTTGGCGTCAATTACTATTCCAAGGACCTTTGAGTTAACAGTGACGCTATTTAAATAACTCTCACAGTATGCGCTGCAATAAGCAATTTGAGTGGGACAGCACTTATTCAGCAACAAAATGAGAACGTGCCATAGTATAAGTAAGTTAGCCATAATATTTTAGGAGGTACATTTGACCTTAACTATTAATATGTAGCTAAAATGCAAATATCGGAGTTGCGAGAGAATATAGGCTACTTTTTAGGCTAAATACTCCTTAAAAATATGGAAATAAGGCAGCATCTGTCTCCGATTTAGTTATGGCGCTGTAGTAGGTGTGACATTGCAGATAAAACTGCTGATTGAAAGGGTAGGAGAGGATAGTAGCTTCGATTCTGTCAGCGGAACCCATCGCCTTGGTCTAACCACGAGGTCCGGTCTCCTCCTTTTTGAGGACGCAAACGGTTTGCTTCACAGTCGTTAGGTAACATATTTTTGATTTACTAGAGGTCGCAACCATCCGAACTGAAGATGCTAACAGGGGACTATTTTGTAGTCTCCGAAAATCGTAAATGTGTGAAATATTTACGGTTGCATGAAAATTTTAGCGCTGAAAACACAGATAACGGAATACAACTGCAAACACACAAACAATCGTAAACCGATTAAAATTGAGTAGGGTTGGAAAAGAAAGGGATGAAAACGATGGAGTTATGAGTTCGCCAAACATCGGCAGACGGCGTAAACGAAGCCCACCAGTTGAGGGTCAGTAGATTCCTAATTAAGTGAATGCGTTAAGCGCACGAATTTTCGTGATAAGCAAAACTCATGCCAAAAACGAAGCTTAACAACGGAATGCTGAACGGCGCTCATTCATAAAAGAAGAACGTGATCACCAAACAATACAAATGCACGAGAATAATTGAATCATAACTGCGGGGACAAACACCTGCGTAAAAGCGGATCGCAATCTGGCAGTGTCGATTTTTATCTCTACCGCATAGGCCTCAGTCTAGTAAAATATAAGTAGAAAACGTGCTGAGAACCCATAATTTATTCAATGCAAAGTATTACTGAAGATCCTATTACTTTTCTCTCCGACTTTTATTGGTAAGAAACTTCAAAATGAACGATGAAATTTTTAGCAAAGCATTTGGAAGGGGGCTGGCCAAGTCAGCGCGGCTAGAATATGGGACGACTTACAAAGAATAAAGACAGTGACGTAAATGTTAATATATACCTCACCTAGAAAATTAAAGATAGAAAACCGAAAAATTAATTATTAAAGGTGGAACCAGACTTCGAAATGAGGTAAATGCGAAAGAATATTGGGGTTAATTACCTAAAGAAAACGAAAAATCGAACGTTGTGAAAACACCAATATGGGATAGGAGTATCAATAGATAAATGTTGTAGCCGAAAATGAGACTATTTGGCAGCTTGAATTTCAGTAGGGTTCAAATCTTTTAAATTTGTAAATGACATTATGTGTTAGTATTGGAGTACCTTATTCGCAGCGCAAAATGGCGCGCTGTATTCAGATAGGGCAAGCTGACTGTAGTAAAAATTCTTAGCGCAAGTACCTACAGACATGTTTGTTCTTCACCTGCAGCTCAACACGGATGCTGGAATTTTCCACTTCTACTTGTCGTTAATTTTGTTTTGAACATGAAAACTTACCAGAAGCAATTATTTTTCAAGCAACCATAAAGGAAAGAAATGAAATTTCAACAGTGCTCAAAAATTCACAAAATTTTATTCACGCAAACGATCCTTAGTATATCTACTCATTTTCCAAGGATATGGCCAACGATTGCGTTCATAAAATTAACGCAGACCAGCTTACACTCTCAGGTTGGAGCGCTACCTGTCGGATAGTTTTTCTACCCAAGTGTATTTTCGCACGTTTTGGCCCAGCCAAGCTTCCTGGATCCCTAATCATCAAAGTTCCCCAATTTCGCATCGATCACTTGTAAAGAATTTAGATCGACGTTACTCGAAAATTATCAACATTCTCGCCTTATGCAAATTGAATTTCCGCAAAGTCAGCACATATACGTGATTTTGTGGCATGTAGATACTTCCATTCTGAAATAAGTCTAATATTGTACTGCATTTTTGTTCTTCCCGACCTAGGATGCTGATGCCCCATCTTTTGTCTGATGACTGCCCCTGACAGCAGTAAAGTTGAAAATTGTCAAAAAGTTTTTACTCGAAGACTATTTTCTTTTTCTAGAACCAGTGTTTCTTATACGGAGAGATGTGTAGCGCTGGCGCCAAGTCCACAATGCCCACGTAACTTCGCATATCTACCTCCTTCTAGGCCAGCCAATCAAAGGTGCCGCAGACTTCTTTTGGCCAAGTCTCTTCGCGGTCTCAGTTGATGAACGTGCAGGTTCATCTGTGTTTGCCTGCTTGACGGGGGACTCAGCAGTCCGCAAGTTCGCATCATCGGCATATCGCTGATTATCTCGTGATATCTTCCTTCTATCTTCCTTTCGATCCTGTTTTCGGCCATGGTTTCCTCCTTTCACACCTTAACGATGGTTGATCCAGTAACCAATTGGATGGTACTTCGGTGGGGAACAGTAGCCCTTAATGTCATACTGTTTCTCCGATGACAAGGATCGTTTAAAACCGTCATATGTATCACCATTAGACACGGTTCTATCCCACTGTATTGCAACAAAACCATTATTTAAACCATTGACACTGAAGCAGTTTCCTTCTCCTTCAATTTCTTTTATATAATATAATATAATATAATATGTTTATTATGCCAGTTTACAGGCAATTGTAAAGAGTTGGTAATGCACCTCTTGGGCGCCTTCCAACACCTCGAAGACCGGAAAAAACCTAAAACAAACTCCCTATGTTGCAGGCAGTATTGGTTTTGATTCAGGTTTTTTGTTTTGTCAATACTGGGCGAGATAGGGAGTTTGTTTCAAGTGAAAAAAACCTGCCTTCAAAGGTATGATACAAACGGAATAAATGTACAGTTGTAAGCTGAGTTGACTCATCAGCAGGAGAACTGTTTCATATCGTTTAAAAACATTAGTTCCAGACGGAGAGGGTTGGCACAAGAACACAGTGTTCTCAGTCTTCCTTCAATGGTTGTCGGCAAAAGTTGCGCGCTATCGGCTGAAGGGTTAGCAGACTACGGGCTGCTGCTTCAGCCGCATTATCTTCAGCAGTGAAGCCTGGCGGGGTTCAAAGTCCACGAACGCCATCAGAGTGAAAGAGAGATTCCACCGAGTCAGCACACAAAATTCGTGAAAGTTGTCCTGAATGTAGAAAACTAGTTAAAGTTCTCCTAAACATAGGGTAGTTTTGCTGGGTTTTAATACTTTTGGGCAGCTTATTCCAGATTGATATGGCATTTACTGAAAAGAATTGCCGGTACTTAACTGTGCGTGCCATAGGAAGAAATAAAAACACGTCTCGATGACTGGCGCGTCGAGAGTGCTCAAGCTGCCTTATTGTACTAAGAGGATTAAAGGTTTGACCATTCAAAAGTTTAAACAGTAAAAATAGACCCTTCTGCAATCGACGAAGCCATAGGGGATCCAGCTTTATAAGTTCGCACCTTTGTTGGTAGGTTAAGTTACGGTGTTCTGCAGTGGAAACTCTTCTAGTGAAGAAGTGCTGCACCGATTCTATTTTCTTCCGTTCACTAGTGCGCAGAAGACTGAATAAGGGTGAGCAGTATTCAAGACTAGGTCTCACGTACATATTATAAAGGCTAGTTCTAACCTTGATAGTCTTAAAATTTCTAAGGATAAATCCGGTGGTTCGGCGTGCTTTCGAGACTATCAGGGCACAGTGCTCTGACAAATTGAGACTATTAGAGTAGGATATGCCCAAATCCTTGATAACTCCTGGGACATTTAGTTCGTGGCCGTCAATGCTTAATTCCGGTTGATGATCGTCGCCAACAACCATAACGGAACATTTGTGCCATGAAAGGGTGAGGCGCCATGTGCAACACCACTGGGCGAAGGCCTGAAGATCCTTTTTTATCAGCTCGAGCACGATGTTGCGATCTGCCGGTTTATATCGATAAGCGACTTTTAAATCATCAGCGTACATGAAGGGTCTGCCATACTGAAAACAATCTGAAACGTCGTTGACAAACAGGCAAAATAGGAGCGGACCCAGTACACTACCCTGTATAACTCCACTCCTCACATGCGTGGGGTTGGAGATAACATTGGAAATTTTTACTCGTTGTGTGCGAGCATCCAAATAGGAAGATATGAAGTTCAGAGGCTTGCTACCTATGCCGAAGGAGGCCAGTTACAGAAGGAGGAGGTTATGATCGACCCGATCAAAGGCCTTAGTATAATCAAAATAGACGCTATAAGTGGCAAAACCGCTGTCTCTAGATTGCAGCACATAATCAAAGAAAGAGAGCTGACAGGTGTCACAAGATCGTTTCTCGAGAAAGCCATGTTGAGCTGTACTGAGCAGGTTGTTCTCTGTCAAGTGACGCATCATCTTTTCTTTGATTAAGGTCTCCAAGATCTTCGATGCTGCGGGAAGTGTATTTATTGGCCTAAAG
The DNA here is from genome assembly GCA_036362985.1 of Ligula intestinalis. Lineage (NCBI taxonomy): Eukaryota > Metazoa > Platyhelminthes > Cestoda > Diphyllobothriidea > Diphyllobothriidae > Ligula > Ligula intestinalis. Next base: position 5,417,173 of record JAYGXS010000009.1, read on the forward strand.
TTGTCGAATGATGTCGATCGGCCATGCTTGCGAATAGGCATTATGTGCGATTCCTTCCACAACGAAGGAAAGGTTTCGCTCTCAAGAGCAAGATTAAATACCTTACAAAGAATAGACGGAAAGATATCATTCGCTTCAGCTTTTCGAAGGCTAACTGGGACGCCATCTGGTCCTGGACTATAGGATTGACGATAACGACGAATGGCTACAGTCACATCCCAGACGGTAAAACTTATGGTTTCGAGTATGGCACCCGTCCAAGCCTGGATAACCGGAGGTGCAGCGAACGAGCTTTCATTAAACGTTTTGGATAGGAACGCATTGAAGCTATCGGCGGTCAACTTAGCGTCAGCTATGGGGTTTCCTAAAGCATCTTGAAGCATGGGGTGTTGCGTTTTCCTCTGCGCTTTTACTGTACGCGAAAAGAGTTTCGCAACATTAAGGGAAGGGTTTTCAGCGAAGTGAGCCTCATCGGCTCTCTGCTTTTCTTTGGAGAGCTTCTTAGCCTGCTCAAAGATCAGTGTGATCAAGGGCAGAACGGAAGTGTCGTTTTGCCGATGCAAACGACGAGAGAGTTTACGCAGCCTACGACGGAAAGACAGAGGAAGGTACACTTCATCCTTGACATGTATTACTTTCTTACGGGGGACAAAGTGGAGGATGAGTGGATCCAACACTTTGTACAGTGCATCGGTACAAACATTTACATCCAAACATTGGAAAAATTCAGACCAATCGAGAGCGTTTAGATGTGCCAGTAGGTCAGCCGTGTTTGCTGATCGGAAGTCATGATAAAGACTATACTTTTGGTAAAATGTTTTATCCGCCTCCAGTTCTAGTTCACTAACAACTGTAATATGGTCTGAACTCCCAAGTGCGTCTAAGGATGACACTGAAAGTTGTTCGCATCCCCTACAAAAAATTAGGTCGAGTATGTTTGCTCCTCGAGTGGGAAAATCGACTACCTGATCCCACATGCCGATATCTATTGCCTCAAGTAAGTTCTCGAACTTTGAAGGACCGGATGGTGGAAACCACTGCACGTCAGGAAGGTTAAAATCGCCTGCAATCAAGCAATACTTAAGATTCAAGTCAGCTGCGCTATGAAATGCCTGCGAGAGACAAAGATCGTAGTCTGCATTGGCATTAGGTGGGCGATAAACACAGCCAACAATTAAGGAGCATTTGTTTTTTAGAACAACTCGTAGCCAGCAGCTCTCCTCCACCGCTGTGAATTGTGGATAGTCCAACGGGAGAAATGCAAGTGCCTGCTTTAAATAGATGCAGCTTCCTCCGCCACGGCCATTGTTTCGATCGTTCCGAACGCATGAATAGCCTAGAACAGAGAGTTCTGTGTTTTCGCTGAGCCCTGCATTCGCTTTCGTGATATGAGCTTTTTTTCACTGCTTTCTTTTTATTAGATCATATTTTTCAGAGAGTGCCGACTGTTGTTTTAAAATAGACGCTGTGTTGGTGGATATGGTATTGTTAACCTACCGTAGTACATACTTCTGGTGTTTGCGTGGTTGCTCACACAGAGCAAAAATTATCCACTTAGTATTGATACTTATATATATATATGTATATTTAAGGGTTACAGGCAAGAAATGCCATTCAGGACCTTATTAATGAACCCCAAAAAAGGTTGTTCTAACAGATAATGCGCAGTCGGGGGGAGCACATATGATATCATGAGTAAATGTCGAGTGAATTTCCACGGAAAAGAATGAAAACTGTCTAAAGCCAGAAAAGTTGTTCACAGTGCTGGCAGTAGGAAATCGTGTAGTAAAAGTCACCTTTTGTCAAATAAAATCACATCGAGTCTTCTTTTAAATTCCGCAATTGTGTCAGCAGTAACCATCTCGCTTGGTAGCAAGTTCTAAGGTCGGACCACGCGTTGACTAAGGAAATATTTTCGGATGTCTTATCGGGTGCGCTCGTTTGTGACCTTGTAAGGATGGCCATGCAGGTGAGGAGTTGTGGCTACTTGAAAGAAATCCTCCAATTTGAGGGAGGAAATGTGGCCCCAGATTATTCGGAATGTCCAGAGCTGGCTGCACTGAACGTTCCTGTAAGACAAAGGAAAAAGTTCAAGTTTGATCAATCTCTCCTGATATGGTAAATCCCTGTGACCATCGACCATCTTTGTCACCCTGTGTTGCACTTGTTCAAGAAGCTCCATATCTTTCTTCAACCACCGTGTTCAAACTGGCATTCCGTATTCAAGATTTGGTCTCACAAAGGCGCCAAATATTTTTCCGAAGAGTTCAGGTGGAAAGAATTTGAACGCTCGTCTAATCCAGTTCAGGGTACTATTTGCCATCTGGACGTTCGTTTTACAGTGCTCTGTTTGCATCGAGTTCGTGGTTGTCCATATAACCAGATCTTTGTGCGTCTCAATCTCTTTGAAAGCGGTACCATTGATAAAATAACTGTGTTTCGGTAGCACTTTTCGCCCCGGGCTTATGTGTAGAACAAGACACTTGGATACATTAAAGTTAAGAAGCCACGCGAACGAGCAGATAACCAGTTTATCGATTTTTGACTGTAATCTCTTTGCGTCGTCGGCGCACCTATTTTCAGCCCATATTTTTATGTCATCCGCAAGCCTGACAGCTGCGCAATCAAGCTCATTGAGACAGTCGTTTACGTAAATCAGGAAAAGCAGCGGACCCAAAACTGAGCCTTGTGGTACACCACTCTCGACCATTGTCCATTCTGAGGTTGAGTTTCCGACAAAGATCCTCTTTTCTATGAGGAACCAGAAACTACTGATCCATTTATACAGTTTTCCTTCAATTCCCACGTCCCAAATCGTCTGCAGAAGTAGCCTGTGTGGTACAAAAATCGAAGGCCTTTTTGAAGTCGAAGAATATAACATCAATTGGATAGCCTTGATCTGCGGCCATTGTCCACTTTTCCTGTGAGTAAAGAGCACTCGTGAGGCAAGAGCATCCTGGGCGAAAGCCGTGCTGTCCATCACATAGTATTTTGTTGCTTTCGATGAAATACATGAAATGCTTCTGAATAATGCGCTCCATTATTTTGCACGCGATGCAAGTTTGACTGACAGGACGGTAATTTGCGCAATCAAGTCGCGAACCTCCCTTATAGATCGGGGTGAAGTTTGCCCACTTCCATTTTTGTGGGAGTTCACCTCCGTCCAAAGATTTCTGAAAATGGCAGCCAGGGGTTTGCATAGTTCGTTAGTTAATTCTCGTAGTGCTAGTGCAGGAATTTTGTCCGGCCCAGGTGATTTGGCAGGCTTAAGTTGGAGTAATTCGGCCCCGACAGTGTTGTGTGAAAACTCTAGGTCCTCGTATTTGGTCAATGATGAGGAGAGTAAGGGTGCGGTTATCGGTGGATGAGTGGATGTTCCGTCAGCAAAAGTTGAAGGTTTTCGGATGTAGACGGATTCAAAGAAATCGGAGAGGAGGGAGGCTTTTATCTGGTCTTCGGTCACCAATTGTCCATCGGCTGATCTTAGGGCAGGGATCAGTTCCTGAGATCTCTTCGTGTTTCGCATGTAACCGTACAATATCTTGGGGTGTTCCATCGACTTGTGTAATATGTTCAACTCGTACAAGTCGTACGTTGTTGCTTATACTCCCGTAAGTGTTTATTGGAGCCGGTTAATCTGTAGCGCCTCCAGAAGTGGTTTCTTTTATTGAAAGTGGCCTGCAAGTTTGAGTTCATCCACTTCAGGCGAATCGTACTTGTCTTTCTTCTGAAGGGACAGTTGAGACAAACAGTCCTTTTCAACGTCGAGCTAAAGGTCAGTAACTATTCATTTGCCCCACTTTGGAGATCTGCGTCCCATGATACCTCTGACATTTCTCTTCTCATAAGTGGGTAGTCGCCCTTCCAAATGTTACTTTCCCATGTGTCGGAGGATTAGGGTTTAGAGAACAGCGAATACTCGAAATACAGCATAATATGGTCGCTTGACCCTAATGGGGGTCGATCCTGCAGGTCAATCACAGTTTTCTCCTCTCGGGTAACGATAAGGTCGAGACAGTTCGACTGTTATCCTTCCCTAGCCCGCGTTCCAAACGCGAAAGTTGTGGCAGAGGAGTTTGTTTGTGGCCCATTGTTGTAATTTGTGATTGAAGTTGTCTTGAAGACCCTGTGCAGTCCATGTCTCACAGTCAACGCCAGGAGCGTTTAAGTCCCCAACGATAAGGATGTCGTTTTTCTCACTTACCCTATTCAATTCTGCTATGAGAATAGTGTCTTGGTCAGGAGTATGGTTTGGCGGGCGGTATGTCACCGAAAGCGTCAGTGGCCTGGCGTACTTAGCAGATATAGTGATATTTAGCATTTCCACATCTCGTGCTGGGACCGGTACTTCAGCCGTGGCTGTCAGCTTGCAAGTGACATAGACTATAAGCCCTCCTCCCCTAGTTGTTCTGTCTTTCCTGAAAAGCTGATATCCTCATAGTGATAATTCAGAATCAGCGATATCTTTTGACAGCCAGGTTTCAGTTTAAGCCATGATGTCTGGTTTCACCTCATCGACCAAGTTCTTTAGTTCGTCCAGCTTGTTAAACAAGCTTTATACATTTGCGGTTAGGATCTTTAGTGATAGTTTACTCCGTGAGGCCCAACCCTCATCGTGACAGGTTTAAGCCAGAGGAAGGGCTCCTTGACTTGTATTATTTGCCCATGTTTTATTTTCAGGCCCTTTGCTCCGCTTTCGGTCCTCTCTTTCTCAATTCTATCCTTAGTTGCCTCATTTTCATCCGCTCCCTCGGCTCGTTCTATGGCCGAAAAAACACTTACTGGTGCGAATTTCGTAAGGCCATTTTTCAGTTTAGCAGTTTTGATACCGAGCCTTCGTTATCGAATATAACTTTGAGAGGCCTTGGGTTTGTTTGTAGGTCGCAACCTTGGTATGCTTTACCCAGACGGGAGGCTTTATTTACGGTATAGGTTTCCCCATTCTTTAGGACAGCGCTGGCCTATTCTTGTATTCGATCATATTCATGTGCAACTCGTTCCGTTGTACTGTCAAACGTGGACTTAGGAGCACCCTGTATGATAATGTTGTTTTTCCGATTTATGGACGACTTCTGTAATACCTCACCTGTAGTTCCGTTTGACTCGTCTTGAACAACTATGCAGTTTTGTCGGTCAAGGGAAAACCATGATATATTTCCAGTCTTACTGCTATCGGAAGACCCCGAGATGTTGTTAGGAATAGTTTTTGACTTTGACTTTCCACCACCATCACCAGAGATAGGCTTCTTTTGGAGGCTGGAATGGCACTGGTTAGGTCTGGCTTCGTGCTGCCCCCTTCAAAATTTGTGGTTTCATTCTGTAATTTGTATGCAGCCTTAGCATACCTACTTGGAGTGGTTGATGTGCTGGGTACATTTCGCACTTTTGGTCCGGAAAATGAACCTATAATAAGCGTGGTTTTTAATTCAGAAAGTTCCTCATGTGCTGAAATTGGGCACAGAGTATCAGTCCCGTAGACCATTAGAGATGTTTCCGTAGAATCTTGATCACGGTGCTCCTCGTCGAGGACAACTTGACCATTTATGTTACTTGCCTGATCATTTTTGTGCGTAGACGCTTTGGCGACGGATGCTGCTGCTGCGTACATTAGGTCCCCTCCCTCAAGTTCATGCATTGCCAGTTTTTCCTCATGAGGGAGAAATCGAGAAAATTTCTTCAGCTTTACCATCTCCAATCTAAGACGATTAACCACCTCCTCAAGTTTCCTTAATTTGTTAAGAAGGTAAAATGTGGAATGCAGGCTTCATCTTCATGAGTTTCATCTCTTAAACTTTTAAGAATTTTAGTTCGCTTTGCAGGAGGACTTTTCAATAAGCTTCGTGACTGATCTTTTGTATTGGATGACTGAATTTGGTCCTTACGGCTGTACGCTTCTATAGCTCCATCCGTTAACCATTTGACTTACACCCGAGGCATTTGCGATTTGATTCCAGGCCCCGCTGGCAGCCTTGTAGAATTATTGAGAGCAATAGTTTCTACTTCCATTTTAGTTGCAAACGAAACGATTAAATTCAAAATGTTAAATTTGCCTTTGTGACTGTGACGTAGTGTGTTGACTGATATTCAAAATAGTGAAATTCTTCCGGCGGTGTTTAGAGTATTGCAAATATTTGAAGCAGACTGTGTAAACAATACGCCTAATTGCTTAGTAGCAATTTCAAATATGTAGAAACAATAGGCAGGATATTCAGGAACGACTCAGCCGTTTGTAGATCTTCAAGGTCCTGAATAACTGCTCATCTTCAAGAAGCCTTGAGGTCCTTGCAACTTGGTCTTTTTGAGCTGTTTTCGCTTGTTTGTTTGTAGGCTGTGACTTTAGTTCAACGACTTGAGAAACAACTTCCACTCACATTCCCACAGTTGATCGTTTGGAGGTGCAAAATTTGGATCAGTTCATGTACTTATCCGTGACCGTTTTAAGCTCTGATTGTCGAATCGCTGTAATATATTGCGCCCCAAACGCCTCAACGGTATGGTACTGTCAAATCCAGAAGCCCGTGTAGCGTTCAATGAAAGTATCCCTGCACGGATCAGAGATCAATTCACTATTCGTGTCAAACCAGCACACAGCGTCGATAAACAAACTTCACCCAATACACAGTTGCCAAACTTGACAGATGCGCTACTTTGTGCAATGAATTCGGGCTTGCAACAACAGGCTGCACCAAGGAAGCACTAGAGCTCCACACCGGGCCTGAATCTCTCGGCACAAGCTCGATTTGCTCGGTTGTCAAACTTGGATAACTACCGCCCTATCAGACGCCAAACTACACGATCAACAAGATGCGATCATCAGGACCATTGGACCTAGTCAGCTGGCTCCATGGAATCAGCTTGAAACTCGTATAACTTAAAATAAGGTTTATTTATAAAGCACATCTTTGGCGCCGTCAAAAACCCCGGAAGGCAGGAAAAAACCTAACCCAAACCTCTTCATTCGCAGTGACTATTGTATTTGTTTTGGCCTTTTGCTAGGCCAATAGTGTGCGAAATAAGGAGTTTGTTTTAAGTAGAAAAAACCTGACTTCTAAGGTACAGTTCTATTAACTTTTGCGTGATGTAGCTTGCAAATATTAACCTCCTTGCGCTTCCGTTCGGTATAAGTCGGGTCAAGTGATAACTGATATCGCTGGAAAAACCGATCGGTGGCTAGAGCGCTTTTTGAGCTACTGGAATAACCCATAATGTTTAGTGGTCAAGAAATAAAAGAGCTAACATCTTTAAAAGACTTGTGTCTTAGCTATTCTAATACTCTTGACTTATTTCCACATGATAAACAAATCGCACCAAAAGCCAATCGACTATGTGGCTTCATAAGTAAAAATTTCACATTAATTACACTTAAGACTAAACTTTACAAAATGTACGTTTTACCTATTCTAGATTACTGCTCAATATTTTTCGGTACCATGTCATCAGATGACAGACAGAAACTAGAAAAAATCCAGTGAAGGTTTACCAGAGTTCTGTGTAAACGCGATGACGCCCGAAACTTCTATACAATAATGTACAATATACATGGTCTGAAACCCCTCTGGCAAAGGTGACTCCAAAATGGTTTAATTTTCCTATTTAAAGTGACGCATAATAATAACATCCTTAGCAATAATATTTTAACAAACCAAAATGGTTCCCGTCCCACTAGAAACAACCAGCATACAATTCAGAACGCTAAAGCTTGGATGACCCAGCGATCAAATTTCTACACCACAAGATATGCGATCATATGGAATACCCTACCCAACGATATTCGCAAAAGCCACAGTTTAGCCAAATTTAGAAGAAAGACCAATTTACACTGCGAAAGAAGGGGTTTGGGTTAGGTTTTTTCTGCCTTCCGGGGTTTTTTGACGGCGCCAAAAATTTTCTTTACGAATAAACCGTATTATTATTATTATTATACGTTCGCCTGCGAACCCACAGCTATCAATTAAAATTCCATACGATAGTGGCTGCGAGCCACCTACGAGGTTTGAACTGCAATCGGTATTCAAACGAATGAACCTTAAGAAGGCAGCGGGTGATTATGGTATCCAAGCAGAAGCCTTCCAAAATTATTGTTCTGCTTTGACGGACCCACTACACCGGCTGTACTTGACTATATGGACTACCGAAGTCATCCCTTATGATTGGTCACTGTCCATTGCCTTACCCATACCAAAACGAAGTGACGTGCAATTAAGCTCAGCTTACCGCGGTACTCGCCTTATAGATATAGCCGCCAAAGTGTTTGCGACCATCCTTCTCCGCAGATTTTCGACTGAACTTCTCCACCACCTTCGCTTCTACCGCCCTTACCAGTGATCCGATGCGCCTCTTTAATCATCGAAAAACGCATATGCCTTGCGTCTGTTAGCCAAAAGAAAACAACAACAAGACTATGGAATTAAAATCTATTGCCTTATCCTAGTACATTTACCTTTAATGCAAGCGATAATAAATCAATTAATTTTATATTTTGGGTGCAGAGGCCCTAAATATTGCAAAGTTGGAGCTTTGGAAAAATAAATACAAAGTTGGTAAACTTGGTAGGCAGCGGGAGTGTTTAGTAATGTAGGCAGATAAATTCATATTCACCAACATATGGTCGTTTTAAAATAACAGTCAGCACTCCTAGAAATACAGCCATTCGTGTAAAACGCTTCCTTCTCCCTTAGGGCATCCTTTTTTCTGCATCCGTATGCCTTCCTACATTAACCTCCGCCGTTTAATTCGTGTCTGCCAGGTCGGTCAGCAGTTCATACGCTTTAGTTTCATTCGGCCTCGCCTCGCAGATTTTGCTGCTGTGCTCTTCACATTACAAAACATTAGACGTAAAAGGATTCTCACCTGCCGCCGCGCGTTTTCTCCTGGTCTGCATTTGCGGTTTCATAAAAAGATAGAAATTGGTTTGCATGCAGACGCTTGTCTACCCCCGGCTTGCACGCATCGCGATTCTCCTCTAAATAACACATACCATTAGTGACAAGATTGCTCTTACCTTCTGCCTCATCGACCTTATAGATTTTTCCTGCGGCATTTTCCACAACGCACAAGAGAACCGTCGCCGTTCCACGCAAGCTTTTTTAAGACTTTTTCATTTGCGCAATCGCACCAACGCCGAGAGGGCAGCAGTTATTTTTGTTGACAGTACGAAACAACATCGTTTGGATTAAGGGTTTTCACAAGCTCTTCCTACTGCGTTGGTTTAGATAGCCTGACAGATCGTGCACTGCGAGTGTCGGGGCTGCAGCAGACAAAAAAGCCTTTTGTCAGCAAGTCAATAGTTTAAGCACTGTTAAGTTTCTGTTAATATCTTCGTAAGCACAGCTCTGAACACGTTGTAAGCTGCATAAACTACTATTTTGACAGGGTTCCCCAACCAGAGAAAGCTTTTAAAAAATCAGCTTTAACATAACTTCTTTGTCTTTCACCTGGCGATGTTCTCATTGTCGGCGAGCTGCATGATGCAATGGGGTTCGCGCCTAAGGTGCCTACTGCGGCTACTTATGAAGAACTGAATTGAAGGCAAATTTTATCATTTCTCGGCCAGTGCGATTTGCATTTGTTAGAAATGTAATCTTCAATTTTAAAAAGTCTATATTCTTCCTGTTTATCCTGATATAGCTTTAAAATTTGCTCCGCATTTCCCATTGTTTGCATTTCTACGCCAGCATTTTCTGTCATTTGGCCTTCTGCCAAAGCGATTTACTCTACGCGCACATTTAATGATACCCATTTGCAATCTTGCCTACCTCTCATTGGTTGCCACTCACGCCGGTTCAGTTTGGCACTTCCTTGGACTTTACTATTCAGTTACCTGATTATTCGCACCAATAGCATGCTTCCCGGTAAACTTTTTTGTCACGTTAGCGTTAACTTTGCTCTTATGTTCCTCTCCCATTACAATAAGGCCTTACTTGACTCTTTATTAAGAAACGTTCATTTTTGGCTCTTATTCCTATTATTATGTTCATTTATCGCCGTCTAAAGCTTGTCAGTTTACTGCCCCACCCATATAACCCCCTATTACCAGGTGCCAGTATGACAGAAGGATCCTGGCTTCCCCAAACTTGGCTTGGCCTCACTAATTATTATCGCCAATAATTTTCACTCAAAATAACAAGAAATATTGTAAGAATTTAAATTTTGCCTGTGGGAAGAATACGAGGTTGGCCTTTGTTAGCATGGGTATTGCACTGCCGGTGAAGGTTCCTCTTCAAGCCATCAACGGGAGCGGACATAAAACATCGAGGGTCAGAGCATTCCATGCTTCAACCATTCTGTTACAAAAGAAGAACTTGCATTTTTCCAGACTGGCCGCAGTCAGAAGTCGTTTGGATATATGACTCCTTTGTTGCCAACTTGAAGAAGACATGAGGCAACTGGTAGCAGTCCTGACCGCGCATGATAGGGCTTTTTTATCTGGTCACCACATAGCTGGCTGTAACTCAAGGAAAAATGACCAAGAGTATACAAGCGTAATTCATAGATAATGAGCTCTCTCCGGTCACCTGCAATGTTGTGCGTCTATTATTCTGATCCAAGGCAGTAAAACCCTGTTTGACCAGGTGCAGGGCGGACATCGCAGAGTGGCTACTTTTGAACATTTTACTAGAGGGGTAAGCGAGGTCATTATCCAGATCGTCAATTCCTATCGTCAGTCCACTTTGTGTATTTGGATGTCATTCAGGCAGTAAACCATGGGATTCTGATTGCTGGGGCGGAGAATGCTTAGGATACTGCGCTTCTTTCCATCAACGGCAAATCCCGTTCTTCGACCACCCGAGCAACCGTTCGCCGACACACCGCTATCTAGTCCAGAATACCGTTTCCATAACATTTAAGATGGACTGACACCACCATACACTGATTAAAAGCCTTAGCCGTTTCGAATTGCTGTCATTCTTCCATCTAAAAATGACCAGATATTGGCAAACATTGGCACACACTTGAGACTACATACACATTCAATTCAATCCTATATAGTACATTTATTTTTGCCTGTAAACTAGCAAAAGATAAATTAAACTATCTGCCTCCGCCGCGAACACAAGTTGTCTTTCGTTTACTTCAACGGAATCGGAATTTTTCCCGTTTATCTTTAAGGAAATATTTTCATATTTTGATCTAATAACGTAGCTTGCGAGAAAATAATGGAATCACAGGTAAACATCTATGTTTTCTTCACAAGCAAGCATTATATGCCAGTGACTAGTTAACCCACGCAAATATTCACAGAGCTAATGTCGAAAATAACAACAAAATACCACGTCCGCCCACAGAAAAATACTTATGCATATGGACAGGATAAATCACCATTCAACTGCAAATTTATATTTGACAAGAAAGCAATATCTGTCAGAATAAAAATATTTGCAAGCACTTAATAGTGCATTAATTCGTTAACATAGCTCTTGCAGTTTGTTTAAACCGGTTACTTTTGTTAGAAAACTACAATCAATAATACCGCGTCGATGAAGGCTTTTTTCAGGAATTATATAATACCGCTGCGATTTATTTTAATAACGCTTCATCTCATTCTTACAATCCAACTACTTCTTGTTAAGGTAAAAAATTTTTTGATGACTAGCTTTAAGGAGTTCGTTGTCCTGCGCGATGCCAAAGTGAACGTAGACTATGCGACAGCAGTGCAGGAGTAATTACTTATACATCTGATTCATTATATCTAGGGTGACCATTCTCTTTTCTATCGCAACGGTTCTTATATCCCTTGAGTTCATTGGCGTATTTTCCGGCATAACACTCACTAACCTTTTCCAAAGCTTGATTTGTATCCTTTTAAGCAACGTACTATTTATACAATGACATTAATTGAAACTTCAATAAGCAATCACATTGCCATCGCTTCGATTTATTCTCTGCGTTTGTGTTTCATCTTTTTTGTGATAAAATGAATCTTACTGTTATTGCGTATCAGCACAATCTTCCCAGAAGTTGCTTCGCATGATTAAAGTTTGAGTCTAGTCGGATCACTAGCAAGAAATCTTAGCTGCATGTGCACTGCTTGTCAAAGATATCACAATGCAATGAATTCCATCGTTCCTTATGGTCAAGATATAGTTTTTGGAAGAAGACAACCAGAATAATGGTATTCTTCAAAAATATCGTCCGTTTGATTGTATGAGCTTGCATAAATGGCTGCCTTCTCTCACGTATTTACACTTGTATCTTCTGCTCTCCTTCAAAGATTCTGCATGCTACCCTGAATTCGCTATCGTGACTCATTTTGGTCTTGTTTATTACGCTATGCTTACTTTGAAGTTAAGGACGAAAAAGACGAATCAGTGAAATTTACATGCATGCACGTATATGTTAGGTCCGCAATTACATTAGCATACAGCGCTGTCATATCATAGAGTAACCGTTGTATTACCAGGAAACGTTAGGAAATGCTGAATACGCGTATTTCTGGCGTATTGACTGTCATCGGAAGCACCTACTCAACTGCAGTATAGCCACAGAAACTGCCGCTACACTTGAGTTTCGAACCCGCGACCAGTGTTATAACGGTGGCCAAAAAGCTGTGATGTTCCCGTCTGACAAACGCTTCGTGTGAGCACCGAAGGAAGAGCACAACAAGAGTCGATATGAAGCAGAAGTCTTAGAGCAAACCTAGTACAACATACTTAAGAGCAAGCAAACGCGTCTGTACAAAGGTTGGGCCAATTAGATGCTGTTCACAAGAAGGACATGAATTCATTGGCTGGTGAGTCATGCGAGTTGAAGTGTTAGTCTACAGTTTGGCTGGGCATTTGCACACAACGTCAAACAATGCACTTGTGTGGGTAGACCACTGCCAGCTGTGTTAGTCCAGCCGGCCGTAGCTAGGCTCGGGTGTCAAACAATGCACTTTGTGTGCGTGGGCCGCTGGGCTGGTTGCCTTGTTCACCGGCTGCGCTGTCGCCGCCGCGGCGCCGCCAGCATGTGCGTGCCGTACATGCACTCTGCGTTGGTGAGCCGTAACGAACGCTTGGCGTGGGAACGTTGGTCGAGCAGCGTGCACTTAAGCGGGCCCGTAACACTAGAGACGAACATCTTATCCACTGAGCTAATGGGTCGACGTCTTTGCCGGCGTACGCCTATGTACTACTGTATAATAGAGTATTTTGCTTTATTGCTGCTGAAATAACGGAGGGCTGCTGTCTTATTGGGTTGGCTTAAGTACAAACAAACTTTTAAATAATCAATCATCAGTTTTGGTCATAAATAAAGTCCCTGAATATAGTTTTACTGTTCCAAGTTTTCAACATTTCGAAAGGATCACAACTCTAAAGATTCAAGTTGGATCATTATCACTTTCATGGTATATGAAACGGTTGCTATCTTGTTCTATTTTACCTTTTTATATATCCTGTCGCATGTAGGTTAATGAAGTGATAGAAAAGATAATAATTTTGTTCAAGGAAAAATATGTTATACCAAAAGTCTATATTTTCAAGCTGTTTTCTGGTCGAAAATAGACAAAATCTACAAGTATAAAAATGCATCTGTTCTTAATTCAAACAGCTGCCTCTAATGTTGATGTTAAGGTTTGTTTCTTGTTTCTTTCTGTCTGAGGAATGTTCAACATAATTTATCCTTAACTACGGTTTAGCTATATTATTTCACATTTTTGGATCAATCGCCGTTCTGTTCTTTACGATTGAAAACTTGTCATACGATGTTTACCGAATAATATTTGCCACTTGCGTCATACCTGTGTGGTTACTGGACTTTTCCAACTGGGTCCTATTCTGTACTAGAGTAGGCACGAGATGAAAATGGCAAAAATTGGCATTTGTCTTTTTTTAACATTTTACTTTCGTTCTACGAGGATCCATCTCTTTTTTGATCCGCACTTGATGTAAAAACTTTTGACTGCAAATAAAATTTCACTTTTCATACAGAAATGACATTGTTTTGTACTTGCTGTTTGCAGTTGTGGTCTCAGTTTTTATAACCAGTCCTTAATTTGTCCAATTTGGTGTCTCCAATTGAGTAACGACGCTGTAAAGAGAGCAGTAACACTGAGATTGTGAGGAGGAAGACATTAACCGTGTCCAAATCGCCTCAGGCATCGTTCTTGGATGGCGTGGGATATCCCTGCACTGTTGTCACAGCGAGTACTGACTGTCTCTTTTGAGAAGACTTTGGCATAATTCGCCGAATTGATGGTTCTCAAGCAGAAGCGGTAAAATACCTACCGCTTATGTGCAAGTTTTACGCGTGCATTCTAGCATTTGCAGTCGCAAAGCTTGATCGGATGGACAGACAGTACACGCGGATCTTAGTGACGCTAAAGATGTTGCGATGGGGCCATTGCTACTTTCTAAAGCTTGAGAAAACTGAGCGATCAGCTTCTATTCGATGGACAATGTCATTCTTACTTTGCCAATAAGGCCTAATCTCCACCTCGAGATATTTAAAACTGTCTAGTTTTTTTAAATGATATGCATTAAGCTCGAGAAGTGCCTTCTTGTTGTCAGGGATGCAGCTTGAAAACGCGTTGGTTTTCCCAGCCTTTATGAAAAGACTGATCAACTTCGCGAATTCATCCGTGACACCTGGATGCAAATGAAACACCGTCAGAACCCGCATAGTTTGAGGAATGGGCAACATGATAAATCTTTTCAGATTCCGGATCGGGTGTTGAAAGTTTGGGACAGATTGGTATGGATCAGTGCTCGCGCAGTAGTTGGGTGGCCTTGATTGTGACCATTTTTGCTGGTACGCCATGCCTCACGGAATCCACCACATCGGTAACGTCAAAAAAGCAGACGGTCGTTGATTGTCGTTGCCGGCATTATTATCTGCTCAATGCAGAAGGTCGTTTTTGGCTGTTATCTAAAGTGAAATCCCAGAATGTGCATTAGTGTGGAACAAAAACTGTTCCACTAAAGAACAGTATTTAGTTTTCTGGTATCTGATCCCTATATTCACCCTCAGCCCGGAATCCAGTTTGAGTGAGCGTCGTCCTTGAGTCACGATTAGCCTAAAATCGTCTGAGGGGATCCTCGCGGCAAAACTAAGATGTCGCTTTAGTTTTTGAGGAAAGTTAAAGCGTACTCAAGTGCCAGTCATCGAGAACAAGTTCATCACTCCACGACAGCTCGATTTACGCAGTGACCCAGGACGTCCAAATGCAGAAGCAAAACTTCCCAATGTAACGTTAAAACTGTTCTTTTTCGCTGCCCTGTTGTTGTGCACACGTTTTTACATCAACTACTCCCCCTAGGAAGGATTTTAAATGACATTGCGTAAAACACGGATGCAGATAAGAACGAAGGCCTGAGAATGTGCTGAAAGTGCCCACACTATTGCCCGGTCTTAGCCGAGCTGTCAGAAGTAATCTGCCGCAAAAATTCACATAGTTCAGGAAACTTTATCATTGCTTTTGCGGAGGATTTCATAGAGTTTTCAAGTGATACCAACTTCTGAGGCCTATTCTATGGTAGTCACTGGTTCAAGCCGTTCATTCCTAGCAGTTTTTAGTCATATTCTGAAGTTGACGGTAGGAAATATCGTTGCAGCACTTAACTCAAGTCAACGCAGCAGACAACCGTAAAGTTCTTTTAGTGATCCTGCTACTACGACGTCGCTGGATGTATTAAGACGTTTTCTAAGCTGCCGCATAGGCCGACGACTTCTGTGACGACCGTTGGCTAATGTATTTTCCATCTCCTAGGGTAAATTTTGGATGTAGATGGCACGTGGACCTTCAGGCATGTGTGAACGAGAACGTGGTGTTACCAGTTTTAGAACTTTGCACCAATGGGATCTATTGAACCCAGTGACAGAAAATTGAACGTTCTCGGATGTGGTCGATCTGATATGCCATATTATCGTCAGACCAGGAGGTGTTTATGGCGATGCGAGAAACGCGTTTTGGTGACAGTCTGTTCTAAGTAGTCAGGCTCTTGCCACTGTCACGCCGAGAGAAGACCTTAAAACGACTAATAAGGTGGCTGTTTGAAGAATCGCAAGGACAAGTCTGGCTACTCCAGCTCCCGGCAACCATCCACAGATCACGGCGAAAGATTCTTTCAGCTAACTCCTGCAGTCGTGATTATAGAACCTCTTTGCCAAGCTGTTTGGCAGCTTATGTTGGTGAGTATATACAGAAACGACTGAAATGTTCGTAAAGTGACCCTTCAGTTGCACGTACGCCATCCACAGGCGGTGAATAGTGCAGTGGACCTCGGAGGATGTTAGCTGCATACTATAAATCGAATCTTCAGTCCGGCAACTAAGCAGTCGCAGGTGACCAGCACCAATGCTACCAGACAGAAATGCAATGCCATCCGAACCCTGTTAACAAGGTAGATGGTAGGAATGCACGACGCCATGAATTCTCTTAAGGCTGTGAGGCGAACGTTAAAAACGTTTCGGACAAAAAGTTTTTTTAACAGCAAACCTGTTGACCAGTCAGTAGTGCAACTCAACTTAAACGACCTGCAGGAATAGAGTCGGTCGCATCAACTAGGTAAGCGGGCTAGTGGCTGTGATGACTTGCTTAAACTCTTTCAAAACCGGTATATCAACTAGAAAGCAGATAGGGAAAGCTGGGGGACTCACTGATGAGCCGGACCCCTCGCAGATGTGTCAAGCATCAACAGAATACCGTAGAAACACGTGTCTGGGCCTTTTAGCTAGTACTTAGGCTGTTAGTATGGTAAGTTACAACTCGGAAATATGCAAGTATTAGGAGGATGTGTAGCGGCTCGTGCCTGGCTGACTAGCTCGCGTCGAAGTGCACTTTCCCAAACGCTTACCGATGTGCTTTCTCAACGTCTTGATCAGCCAGTCATAATTCTCACATCTATGAAGCGACGAATGAGGAGCTTGCACGCGTGCCCGACGCAAGTTGCCTCTCTGCCCAAAATCTCCAGGTCGACCCAGCCAATGAAAGATCTCCCTCTCTCTGTCTTCTGGCTCGACTACTCTAAGACCTCACTTGGGCCCGGTCAACCTACTGACCGGACGTGTCACTCCCGATTCAATCTACTTTCATCTATTCTCCTCTTCCGTTGTGTACCCAATAAACTCTTCCATCTACTCTGGCCTTTAAAGACTTCTCTCCTCAGCACTAAGTAACCATGGTCTGAAGATCGCAGTTGCACGGTTAGACTCACTTAACCCCTTGCGATATTGGTGACTTTCCGACGTGAGATGAACACTCAACTTCTAATCTGGCTGAGCTCAATCATCATCACACCACCCTCGCCTTCAATTGAATTTCTCCTCTGTCATCTGATTTGACCGCGATATGGAGACTTTCTGCATCGACATCCTGTCGTGAAGCGAGGTCGAGATCTTCAACCGCTCAAAACCTCTGATGTGGCCTGCCTTCTCTGCGTAGTTGCTGACTTCCCGACCTGTCCCAACGCAGTTCCCTGCGTATTTTGCGATTTATGGACCTGTCCCTACGTATTTGGTGATTGGTATTCGCGACTTACTGCCGATAGCCCATTCAGCCAAGGTCATGGTTACTTCCCAATCCAACATAGATATCCCCTTATGAGTGTCAGCACCCAGATCTCCTTCTCAATCTCCACCCTTCCTTCTACTGCCAACGATTCTTCTGGTTCAACTCATACTGATGCGGCATACTGATTTGCCGTTGAAGTTCAACCCAGCCAACCAGGCTCCCTCCCACGTAGTTGAGATGCCCAATCTCCTACAAGATGCCGATGCACATTTAGTCGAGAGGTTTCCTCCTACCGCAGACCCAGTTGCCCACGCGGACGCGTGATGACCTTTCCTCCTCCCAAGCGGCACTAACCCGCCTCTCGCAACCTCACCTTGGTACGTATCTCTCTCTCACATAACTTAACAATTCTTCCTCCACTCGGATTCTTTCAGTTTCCTCGTTACGGTCTCCGGGGGAGTACTGTAGCGGGTCGTGCCTGGCTGACTAGCTCGCGTCGAAGTGCACTTTCCCAAACGCTCACCGATGTGCTTTCTCAACGTCTCGATCAGCCAATCATAGTTCTCGCATCTATGAGGCGACGAATGAGGCGCTTGCACGCGTGCCCGACGCAAGTTGCCTCTCTGCCCAAAATCTCCAGGCCGACCCAGCCAATGAAAGATCTCCCTCTCTCTGTCTTCTGGCTCGACTACTCAAAGACCTCACTTGGGCCTGGTCAACCTACTGATCGGACGTGTCTCTCCCGAGTCAATCTACTCTCATCTATTCTCCTCTTCCGTTGTGTACACAATACTACTCTGGCCTTTAAAGACTTCTCTCCTCAGCACTAAGTAACCATGGTCTGAAGATCGCAGTTGCACGGTTCAACTCATACTGCGATACATGTGCCCGGCTAGGCAGAGAGATCTGATTCGCTTTAACCACAACAAAACAGCAATAGAATTTTGAGACAGTGCTGGGGAAAGATCCACCAGTGGTGATAGAAGCGAAAAGGCGAGTGTCAGGAAGCACTTCGGACGTAGAAACTGCGATCGCTGGAACAAGAAGTTTATTGGCCTGATTCTTTGGATTCTCGTTAGAGTCCATCATCAGAGACAATCGCAGGTGAGGGTTATCAAACAATTAAAGGTTAATAAGGTAAACCCTTGTCATTAAGGTCTTCCAAGCCCGTTTATTAGATGAAGAGGATTAGGTCGAGCTCGTTAGGAAGAGTTTATTCTGTACAGAAGAAGTGGGGAAAAGATGGGAAGAGATTTGACTATCAGACTAGGGCACGTCCGTAGGCCGGCGGGCTGTATCTGAAGTGCACGCCTGACGAGAGTTACCACATTGAGGTCTTTGTGTGTTGGCCTTGATAGCCAATGACTAGATGGATTGAGGGGCCAGGCCACTGTGGGAGTTGTCGCATAGTTAGTAGCCGTCCGAAAGGCCGGTCAAAGCTTGCAGTCGCATGACCTCCTGCAGGTCATGCATGGGAGGTCCCTGAAGGTGTTCAAGGAGCATTTCGATCATTCTGCTGTCGCGCTGAATTCCCGCCGCGTTTCACCAGCTCTGTACTAACCGGAGTTTTGTGTGAAACATATTAATAGAAGAAAGTACCGTCGAAACTCCTGTGCAGAAGCCGAATCTGCCGCAATGGCAAGCCAATAAACTTCTTGTTCAAGCGATCGCATCCGCTTATTCTTCTTCTGAGATCCAACAGCCTTCGCGTTCTATTTGCCAGGCATGCTTTAAGTTTTATATGCAGGATCGATCGATTCATAGATTCATCGACTCATATGCAGGACCAGATGCGCTGCTTCCATCAGAAGCTACAGCAGCTTGTTTTCCTTGTACGGTCTGTTTGTCGCTTCCGCATCTTCTTACGGAATCACCCCGGTGACTAATGCAAACGTTCCAATTGATTTGTTAGCAGGAATAAAATCGCTGCTTGTATCACACAAACTGCTTCCTTGTCTATATATTTATAACCTTCGAATGTCATGATATTCCACAACCTGTTGCCCCTACTTTCATGTTCCGTCCCTGCCTGAATTGGCAGAAGCCTCTTGAATTCCACAGCTTAGTCCAAGACCCTAACGAGATCGAATGTATCCAAGAGTTCTTGAAGTTGTCAACTCCTGCTGCCTTTCCCCTCGATAAAACTGGGTGTATGTGTAGTGGTCGCTGCCTACCCGACACCTGGCCTTCCTGTCGTGACCTCAATCCGTCTAGACCTCACGGTGGTGACGGCCGCCAAACTTACTGGCGCACGAGACATGGACCGCTCACTTTGATGTCCACCCACACGCTGTCCAACCAAGCACAGGCCGACCCAGCCAATTAACGCTCTCTCTGTCTACTGGCCTGTGCTGTCAAACCAGCACTTGGAATCGACTGGCTCTCCTAACTGGTTGTATGCTCTCCATGTCAAATCTCTTTCCATCTATTCTTCGTTCCTCTGTGTACACAATATACGGTTCTTACTACTCTGGCCTTTCCAAGACTTCTCCTCTGCTAAGTAACCATGGTCTGAAGATCGCAGTTGCCTGGGTTTAATTCACTCAACCCCCTGCGATATATGTTCTGAGCATTACGGAAATTTCGGTTTGCGGTGACATCAGACTTTTGGGTGTGCAGATAGATAAAAATCAGATGATTCACACTTGCTGCCGGGGACGGCACCCTCTGTCGATCCGCTCTCATACGCATAGTTGCAAAACTTCGGGCTTAGTTGGTTCGAAGTCGCCCAGGCTATATAAGGACGATAACTTTTGCAGTGAATGAGTAAGTGTATTGGGCGAAAGAGCAGGCTTGATCTTAGAGTTCCCAAAAATCCCGTCGGCTTGTAATAAAAAAGTACTTTTGAATGTTCGGTAG
Source organism: Ligula intestinalis (assembly GCA_036362985.1). Taxonomy (NCBI): domain Eukaryota; kingdom Metazoa; phylum Platyhelminthes; class Cestoda; order Diphyllobothriidea; family Diphyllobothriidae; genus Ligula; species Ligula intestinalis. The sequence continues at coordinate 5,437,463 of JAYGXS010000009.1, forward strand.
CCTGACTTTAATTTTTTTCGTTTAATTCCACCAATGTGGGGACGAATTTCCATTTTGTTAAATTCCGCCCACATAAGGTCGAATTTCGCTCGATTAACATCGTAGTCTGCGCAACAGAAGTTTATGTTGGTCGAATTTTATTCTATTTAAGCATATTAAAACAAACATAATCTTATTTAATTTAATATTTTTGATCATTTCCACCACACTTAAATATTAATGGCCATTCTAGATTCTCTGTCTTACGGTAATATGTCCTAAAAAGGACAAAATATTATTGGAACTTAGTAAGTTACATTACAATTAGCCATGTGGCAAGGTTCGGAGGATCCCGAAAACACTGGATATCACAGACCAGGGCGGGTGGGCCCTGTATCTAGTCGGTGTACGCCTATCTACTTATGCATAGTCCCGACCAACAACCGTCAAGACGTCGAGCCTGATGGCTCGATGGTAAGAGCGTTCGCCTCTGACTGGAGAGACGCGGGTTCGAAACTCGACAGTCGCGGAAAATTCCGTTGCTACAGTTGGGTAGAGTATATCCAGCTGACGACGCCTAATGAGGCAGAAATGGCCATTCTAGATTCTCTGTCTTACGATAGTATGTCTTAAAAATATTAATTTATGCTTACTAGCCAAGAATTTAATGTTTTACAATAAAATACATGAAGCAATTCGGCGGGGGAATAGATAACTAGAGGGGCCCTACAAATCAATTTTGCCGACGAAAGTTTGTGAACATTAAGTATTTGTTTGTTCGCCGCCAACCAGGGCAAAATTTGTCGATTGTACGGTTGTCCTCTCGGTAGGAGTCAGTTTTAGTTGTTAATATACTGTGTTGAGGACACTGATAGCCACTGTAGAGGTTACTAGGTTGATAGCGCGTCTGTTCATCCCAATCAACCAGTAGTGTACGCTGCGTTAGGTGTGCCTCCTTTGGAGCATTTGAAACGACAAGTGTGCCGGCGAAGGCTCACGAATGGAAAGGGGTAGAATGTAGTGGGTGTTAGCGCCACTGTGGAAACCCGCGATCGCTGACTCCTCGCACCCCACTGCTGTTGACGGCATGCCTTTGGAACCAGGCACAAGTGAGCGCACCTGGCCTTCCTGTCGTAACCTCAATCCATCTGGACAGACCCCAAGGCCGTGGCTGCCACCACACGCACTGATGTGCGACCTACTAATGCACCCATGCGTGGTCCAACCAACGACCTGCAAGTCTGCAGTCAACGGTGGCCGCTCGAATGTCTGCTCTCAGACATCACTCCGGACCTAGCCCGCCTCGCGACTAGACGTGCGGTCCGGCAGTCAAATATTTAACAACCTATTTTTCTATCCTCCCTCAGAATAAACTATTCCTAACAGCCTGACATCCCCAAGATCTCTCATCACCTAAGGAACCGGGCCTGGAAGATCACAGCCATTCGGGTTGAATCTCAATAACATTAAAACGTTGCTATAGAACTCCTGGACTGCAGAATAAAGGCAGGTAGTGGACACTCATGCTGCAGTTATAGTACCTGTACACCGTTATAATTGAAATACCATATTTAAGGCACTTTTTAATGCCCCGGCGCTAGGCCTTAAACATTCGCATTCATATTAGTTAGCCCGGCTAGCGGACTACTTAGCTTCACGCATCGACACGTCTTGAACAATTCTAGACGTACACCGCTGAGAGTTAAAATACAATCCCTCAGATCCGGAGGGTTGTGGTTCGCTTTTTCAAGGTTATTTGTCCCATCAATTTGGTTGGAGTTTAACACCTATGCTTAAGATAGTTATGCTACAAAAAGTCCTCTAGCAATAGCTCGCGTTTATCAGGTTTCGATTTTTGTGGTCGGTTGTGACACTGGAAACGTTTTGAAGCTTTCCGTGTGGTAACAGGGCCAAAAGTATATTCTGTATCACATTTGAACGTTTCATGTTTCTTGGAATTCACACAAGGGACACCTACCTGCTGCGCTACGCATTTGTTAAATGGCTCTAACATGTTGAAAACCATCCTTTTTAAAAACAAACTCCCGAGTGTAAACACATCGGTTCTACACTGGTTTTTGTTCTTAAGCAGAGTTTCAAGAACGGGTTTTGCCCTATTCATGTGACGTACGAAAGAATGGACCGGAGAGAGGTCGTTACGTCGAGCGATTTATTCGCATTTGAGAGCTGTGTCCTGAGGGTACCCGTTTCGGCTTATGTGGGGCTTCGATCGAAGGCCTTCATATCTTTCTGGTGAGCTGTGTGTTCCACTCGGCGCAACCCACGAACCCCCTGGCGAATTTTCTCTGCCTTACAAGACGGCAGCATTGTTAAGGTTAAGGTTAATCCTAACGGTCGCGATCTTCCAGAGCCGGTTCCTTGGGAGATGAGAGAAGTCTCGCGAAGGCCAAATTGGTAGAAACAATGTATTCTGTACAGAAGGATTGGAAAATAGGTAGGAGAAAGTTGCCACACGGTCTGGCATGGCGTTCGGCCGTAAGAGCGCGGGATCATCACATCGACTAACGACGTGCCCTGTGTCCGTCCTCGATCGAGGCGGATTCCGGTGCGTCCGCTTGCGTGGCCATCGTCACAAGGGCCCCGAGTGGGCTTTGTATGATTCCGCCTCAGGGCGACGACTAACCCGACCAGTCTGAAGTGCGCATGTGTGTGTCCCAGTCACGCCAGCGCAGAGGTTGCGCGTCGCACGCAGACATGGGCCATTGCGCCGGATCGAGCGTGACTGGGTGACCAAGATTGTCATTACCTAACATCGTCTGTGGCGTCTCGCGTCAGGTGGACTACAGAAACGCTACAGCAACAGAGCAGGAATTTCTGCGGTTAGCGTTGTCCTTCGTTAGAAATTACTGGATGATCAGTGAGTAAAAGCCTTACAACTCTTCCTAGCGATATGCGGCTTGCATAGGATGCAGCAGTCAACAAGGCGACTAAAAAGACCTATTTTGATTTATGATGGAAGGCCTGACAACAAGCAGCATCAGGAGTGCGCTTCGAAAGCCAAACATCAAGGAGGCGATTATGACTGGACCTGCTCGAAAGTTTATAGTGCAAGCTGGCCGCTGTGCGTATGTTGAGTTTGGAGTACTTGCGAGGGTTGTACGGCCGGATGTGCATTCGTGCACTTACAGAAAGGACGTTGCTGACTGCCAACATTTTGGTGACTGGTGTCCTTGCTGAAGGCCAACTGCCTCTAGGTCATTCAATTCTGCAGTGAGTGATCTCAAACTCGTTGGCTCGCAGCCACTTACCACTTTTACTCATCACAATCCACTAAACAGGCCACCGTACGATAGATGCATGCGACTCGCCTTTTGAAGGAGAAGTCGCCGACGCCACACAAAAGTTGTGCAACAACAAGGCATCTGGAGAGGACGTTATACGCGCTGAAATGTCGTGTGTCGAGACTCTGGCGCTCTGGCTTCATGAGGTGAATTGACAATCGTGGAAAGACGAGGCTGTTCCCGAAGACTGGGGCCCAAGCATTATTTTACCTGTCTACAAGGAAGGAGATAAAACAAGATGTGAGAAATACCACGGCATAAGTCTTACCTACATCGCTGCGAAGACCTTGGCTTTTGTTTTTCTCAGGGGATTCTAATCGGTGTGCGACTCTAGGACGCGGCCTAACTAAGCCAGATTTGTGGATTTGTGGATCAGACATTCAGACATTCCACCATGGCTACCAAGAACCAACGTCCATCTGCTTTGTTGACGTTGCTTTTGCGTTAGATACCGTCCATCGTGAATCTCTGTGGCGGATAATGGCAACAGATGGTGTACCAGCAGAAATCATAGTTATGATCAAGGCATACTATAGCTCCACCTCTGCACGGGTTCGGGCCATAATAAATTTTCAGAACCGTTCAATATTCAATCTGGCGTCCGACAAGGCTGTATCCTGTCACTCATTTTATTCAAATACGCTATTGACTGGATTCTTCGGAAGGACGGAGTTGAGTTTTCATCAGGACGCAGATCTGGTCTACGTCGATGAGTCATAATTTTTGAAAATTGACAGTGGTACGTATGCTGGGCGTGGAGTAGTTGCGAGGGTTTTAAAGCAAGTTGCTCACTCATGCAGTTGCATGACAGCCGACAGTAAGGTGACTGGCGTCATTTTTCAAGATCAGTTGCCTCAAGGTCATCCACCTTCGCAGTGAATGGTCTTAAACTCGTTGGCATGCAACCAATTTACCAATTTCCTCTGGGGAACACACATGCGTCCACTTAACAGGCCATTGCACGATCAGCGCAACGGAAGCCACTAGACACACCACCCCGCTGTTAATGTAACTCACACCGATTAGAAAATACTCGAACCTGCTCCACAAATTGACCAGCGCAGTTGCCATCATTGTCTCGCTGTCGGGTATGGTTAAACGCCACCAGCACGCAGTCTAGCCTTGCAAGCGGTCACGGCGGCCTGAAAGGCCAACTCCGGGTTCCTTTTCCGGTGACTGCCGTATTATTTCTGCTAATCACGACTTGACGTGATGAGTGTAATACCCAAAGGTACAATAAATAACTTCTGCAGCTATAAAACAATTGCAAAACACTTGCATTCGCATCACAAAGGAGCTGCCACCGCTGTCTCGCGCTCTCACAGGTACGACTCAAAACTGCCAGCATTGGCCTTCACCTTGCTTGTGTTTACTGCCGCCCGGGAGTTCAGTGCACAACACATTCTTCCTAAAGTTACTTATTGCAACCCCTCCCCCCAGCAGGATATTTCGTCCACCACTTTATGGTTGATTGATTAGTAGCCCTTGATAGATCAGGAGTCCAAACTGGGTGCAGTTGGGAGACGGAAAAAGCCGCGACCTCAGCCGGCTTGAACCAAATGTTCACGGGGGGTGAGTTGGGTGCCTTGTCGGGAACTGCAGGCGAACAGATGCTAAGAGTCATGCGGAGAAATGCCGCAGTCGGGTATGAACGGGACGAGCCGGTGTGGGTACTGGCGAAAGACCATGGAGTAGCCATTGCGTAGTTGAACCAGAGAACAGCGAGTGACTCTCGGACGTTGTTCTTCTGCGGCCGCAATCAAAGGTGGTTAGCAACCAAAAAAGACCGTGGGGTGGTAACCTCGTGTTTCTTCGACAACGGCTCTCTGGTGAAGACACTGGAAACCTGTCTTGGCGACAGAGCCTCACGCTGGATCCAACGCTTTATGATGAGGTATGGCTGGCTGATAAAGATGAATGAGCCAGAAATGGGTTTTCCAGTCTCCAGTCGGTAATGTCTATCTGGCTACAAAACTTGCCAATGTGCAACTGTTAGCGAGACGCGAGAAGAGGAAACCCCGAGGCAGAACAGGACACGTAAACATGTAGCGGCTCCAAGCAGCCGCTTGGAACTCAAGATCGGCCACTGACGCATGGCGCCTTTGGCATGCGCGCCCATGTCATGACTAGCTCGCGTCGAAGCGAAATTTGCCAATACCTCCCGACCGCTGTTCTTGACTTTGGGGAACAGCTAATCACAGATGCCGCAAAGCTGGCTCCTGGCCCGGCAACAAATCACACGCCCGCACGCGTAGGTAGACCTTGTCAATGACTGCTGGCCGCTAGGATGCATGCTGCTAAGACATCACTTCGGACCACGCCACTCCAGTGGAATGACGTGCTCTCCGAGGTCAAAACTCTTTCCGTCTATTCTCCGTCCCTTTGTGTACCCAATATACTCTTCCTTCTACTCGGGCCTTCCCAAGACTTCTCCTCTACTAAGTTACCATGGTCTGAAGATCGCAGTTGCTAGGGTTTCACTCACTTAATCCCCTACAGTAAGCATTCCTCCGTCAGCCCGCGGGCACACAGTATTTCTCGTATCCAAAATGCTTATTTGAAGCCCCGAGCGCTCAGGAACATGCCGGCCTATTGCATATCAAGCGTGAATGGCGTTCTAGTACCTTCCGGTGTGAATTGGCGACCGTTTCTTGCACCAAACTCCACTAGTTGGAAAAGCTCCACTTTTCGACCCGCCGCCCGCATCAGCGAAGGCAACAAACGAGCTTGACGTTGCTGCACTTCACGTTGATTTGCCGTCCGATTCGAATTGAGCACTCCACGAACGGCTTGGTCTGTTGCACCGTGCGTGGCTGCGTGTTCGTTTCGCCTTATGACGCGACTCCATACAGTTTTGCCACCCCCTTTCCACAGAATACTGAGTCAAACGCAATGCAGGAGCTCAATTGGCGAGGATCTCAAAACCTTAAACTGGCCTGCCAGTTGGAATGCAGGTCCACCTGTATCTTCGAATGCGGGAACTGTATGAATATACTTCTCCAAAGAGTCCCTTCGACTGAGCGAAAAGCCCTAAGGCTGGGGAGGGGGGATTGAAATGAAATCACAGGTTTTCGGCTGGCCAGTTTGGTCTGTTGCAACCAGTGCATTAATAGACACATCGAATTGGATGCCATGTGTGTGCGGCGTTTGACCATGTGCTCAAAAGCAGAGACGGTGATTGGACACAAAGACGAGATTTTAGTGAAATAGACGCGCAACTCCCTACCTCACTCTAACTATCCTCCGTTTTAATCGATGACAAGACCGAAGTCAAGGTGACTGAGCAGAAATCTGGCGGAAGCCGCTTTCTTTAATGCAGCCAGAAACACCGCGTAACTTGGACTTTAGTGACAGTAGACTTTGCGCGGGTACTACTGCACTGTCTACCCTCACTCATGCATAGGTGTTTAGCCAGACTCTAGGAAGCCAGAGCAGGTACTACTTCTAGCACTACTGCTATTTCTAATACTACTAACTAGGGTGTAGCTGAGTGATATTATTTGTTGATATTATTATTGACTGTACTGTAAGTCAGAATTGACGCTGATTAAAGGCAGCGCTGGGCTCATATCCCCTTAATCTCAACTAGAAGTGTAGTAGCACTGGTGCTAGCACTGACACTACCATTTGTCACAGATGACGCTGATTAGCCTAACGCTAGGGCGCATACCCCTTGATCTCAACAAGGAGTGCGAATCTGGGTATAAACTATTCCGAGTAAGTACATGTTTGGGGCCCTGATCACAGAAAAGGTTGCTCTGGTTTCCATCCTCTCAATTCTATTCATTGGGCTGTGTACGTTTCTACTAGGTTCGACTAAGATACTGCTGCTATAGGTAAGTGCCTATGCTGGAAGTGCTAATTCTAGTAATCACGCCTTACTAGGCCAGTAAATGGTATAGTGTGGTAACGCTCTATCGACCACCCGTACGCATAATCAAAGCAATAACACACGTTTGCTGCTGCACGTCCCGTTACTTGGCTGACTGAGCATCCTACGACCGACTTGGCTTACTTCCCCTGTCTGCACCGCACGCGCCTCAATTCTTCCCAGACGACAATGCGACTGGAGATGTGCATGAAAGGATGTTACTCCGGGGGCGAACAGAGTACAGATAAAGTGGATAAAAAACGCTAATATCAACTTCAGATCGAGCTCCAACGGACCTGACCGGTCCAACTGTATGCAGCCTTGGTCGCTTTCGGTAAACAAGACCCAGGGCGTCTTAGGGGCTCGTGAGTGCGGGTACTTTATCCACTGTGTCTGAGGACTCTGTGCGCTACTGCTAAAGGTACTCTTAACTACGCGACCTCAGCGGGCAAAACTCGACTCAGCCCTAACCGACTTGCTACTCCTGAGGTGTCCGTTGTTCCAATGGCAAGCGCACTGTACATCCGCTTATACTTAGCATATACGGGCCCTTTGAGAGAACAGCAGTGGTGCGTTCGGACTGAGGACAGAACGTCGGTTAAGGTAAATGCTCTGACTTTGTATCCGAGGTACCATTGCCCCGCTTCCAAAAATCATCCGCTAAGGTCCTGTTACACTGTGGGTTGTGGTAATAACAGAGCTTCGCTTTTAATGAGATGCAAGGCAGTCGAAAGGCGGTTGAACGTACTCTCATCGATGCCGTCTTGTTGGGCCATGTCCATTCTAACCGGTAGTTTAGTTTCAAATCAACCGGGAGGGAGTTTAATTGGAACATATGTCTGTGGACAGACCGTAGCTCACTTGGTCTCCCTCAGAATAGGCTAATATCAGTATAGGTCACCGACAGATGCAAAGAAAGCTCCACGTGGCCTTTAAACAGATATCGCGAGCCCGCTGAGCCTTCCAAATTTGGACTTTAGAAGAAATATTCTTCCGCGTAAGGCAGCTCATAGACTTTGAAAACACAACCAAGTGCGTCTGCAATATGCTGCGGCCGTAAGCTATTTCTCGGATGAGCAGTCCGCCTAAACACGTCCACAAGCCTATCGTGTCAACGACCATGTTGGCAGGGAGGCTACATACATCGCAAGTTAGCGATACGCTCGCATTAGCAAAAAATCACCCTAGAACAGGCTCCTACGGGTGGTACGCTACACCTGGCAACGCTTGATCGGCGAGTCTTTATTTGAGAACCTACCAAGGACCGGTGAACGGGACAACACACTGTTCAAAATCTAGATCTGACAGGTAAGTCACGACTCGAAATACATCGAAAGAAGTCGAAGACAAATGGACACGAACAGCCATTTCGGCAAGCAGTGAAAAAGGAGATAACGATGAGCGCGCTCCGCACATGTCCAAGTAGAACTTTTCGACCTCTCCCACACATCCACTGACTTTGTAGGTCAGTTAAGAATAAACCATCCTTAAAACACACCACGCTCCAGGGTTTTACCTTGATAATGAATTACCGATGAAAATACAGCAACGCTCGGCTAACGGAGATAAGAAGGCCTCGAGTGGTTAACGACAATTTATAGTACAGTGTTTTATAGAATACGTGGTGTACAGAAAAGTATACAAGAATTTTTTTGGATCGGTGTGTCAATACCGATTGAAGTGTATAATGGCAATAGCCGTAACACTGACAAAATAGACATAGTTTATCTTTACTATTATATATTACAATAGCTGTTGACGTAATTGCGAAGACGGTTTAGCCGATCACATCTACACACCAAGTGGCTTTGGAGGGGGTAGTTTCTTTCCGATAAGGGACTTGTGGATGTGAGGAATGACACCACCACCAGCGATCGTTGCCTTGATAAGTGTATCCAATTCTTCATCTCCTCGGATAGCCAACTGCAAATGGCGAGGAGTTATACGCTTCACCTTCAAGTCTTTACTAGCATTCCCTGCAAGTTCCAATACCTCGGCAGTAAGATATTCGAGGATGGCAGCGGAGTAGACGGCAGCTGTCGCACCGACACGTCCATGACTGGTTGTGCGGGTCTTGAGATGACGGTGGATACGACCAACAGGAAACTGCAAAAGAATAACGAAAACCAGACGAGTTAGACTTTAATCACAATTTCGATGGAGACTACTTTGAAGTATGATATACAGATTAATTTTGGTGGTCCCGCAAAAACACACTGAATGTTATGGTAAGTATGCTTTTGGCAAGAAAACAGCGCAGATGTGCTTCCACCCTATTATTTACGAAACTACTGTTAGGCGTGCAATTCCCAAAGGGGGACTTTTTATATTGGTACTCCATCTTCTCTTCACAACTGTTACGTAAAAGTAAAGCCAGGCGGAAAACTAGATGTGACTGACTGAACTTATGATTAACTTCATGTTTATGAATAATGCGCTGGTACGTTGGAAAAACTTTCTTAAAAAGAACCATCCCATTTCCTTATAGAGCAATATGGCAGTAGCATGCAGTGTTGCGCTAGGTATTCCGTTAAAGCTGTTGGGAGGTGGTGTGTACCAAGGGAGATGGTTTTTGCACCACCAGCCATTGATGTCGTCCACTAGCGAAGCCCGGCCGCCGGTGCGAACGGGTATCTGAATGGACTTCAGTGAGGTCACATTCCTAACAACTAAGTTGAATGTGGGAGGCTGATTAGGAAAATCGCACACTACAAAAACCAAGACCACAGGAGCTTTTGTCTTTTTAACGAACACGGGAAAACCTTGGCGTAAGAGACAGAAGTAGTATATACCGGAACGCAGAGTGAAAGCTATTGCGGGCAGAAAATGAAGTCAAAACGTAAGCAAGTGAGATTTCGTTCCTTAACATTCCAGAAGACTATCTTAGGTATTATATCAAAGGCAGCTTACACCTCAACTTTAACAAGTGACCCACGATTCCAATCTATAGCACTGACGCAATAGCATAATTAAGCGTCCGAAAAACGTAAGATATGCGAAAAAATGAACGAATCAGGGCAGATTTTTTCTCATAATTACCTGAAGTCCGGCACGATGAGAACGAGAAATTGCCTTAGCTTTCGCTTTTCCTGAATCCTTGCCTGCTTTTCCGCCAGCCTAAAAACGTTAAAATGAAAAATACAAAATAGAAGGGACGCACCATTATAGATAGTACTGTGCAAAATCTTAGATAAAATTGAATTCATCCGAGGCGCCATCATTAGTAAAGCTAGTTTACATAAACACCAAAATTGGAAATAGTGGAAGCCCTTCGGGCAGGCTACCAAAACTTCCTTTATAAAATATAAATCCTCTTAAATCTTAGTTATTTTTAAATCCTAAATTAAAATATCTTTTAATTTGAGCATCTGCAGTAATTTGGCAATTTAGATCTTGGTTCAAATTTTGTATTCATTATAAAAATATCTCTTTAAGCATGGTTTGCTTTGGAACCATGACAAATTACAAGTGTCCCACGTGCGACAATAATGTTAATGGCAGGAGTCAGGCTGTTTTCTGTGGCCTGTGTAAACAATGGGTACAATTAAATATGCGAAAATAGCGCCAGAAGTATATGAAATCCTGAAAAAACATGACACGGAAGGGCTTGCTCCCATTTGCAGCACATGCAAGGTAAGTTTTCTTGGCAAGGACGTGGACGACACAAACACGGAGTCACAAGAGGCAGAACAAAAATAAAAAGCTGCCCAAAATTGAGAAGACGGATTCAGGCAACTCGGAACTAAATGCGACGACGCCACCGGCGACTGCGGCACCAGTGGAAAATCCGCTACCTGGAACAACGCCTCTCGTGCAACTCACAACAATCAAAAAAAATTTTATATTTTAGGCCCGGAGGGCCTCGTCATTGCGAACTTAGTGCTGTGGAAAAATAAATACAAAGTTGATAAATGCTGCTCTCCATGAAACAACCACATAGACAGCGGGAGCGTTTAGTAGTGTTGGTAGATTAATTTATATTCACCAACATATCGTCGTTTTAAAACAGTAGTCAACGCATGGTGAACTAAGGAGGAAGCAGGGAAAAAAACTAGTACCATTTAAGCTGGGTTGGAGTTCAGCGAAACACCGCTTAAAAAAACGTAGGAGAAAAAAACTGCTTCAACAAAGTTAAGGGAGTTGGTTGAGAGGATTGATTGTAGTGCAACTGAGACAGGACTGTTGATGAGAACGAATGAGGGTTGGAAACGCTTCTTGTAATTGGAGCAATCATATAACAGCAGAGGCTGTCGTTCACCATTGTTACACCGCCCGACCTGCTTCATGATCAACCATCAGGGAGGTGAGACCGGAGGAGGCCATTGCGGACAACAGGGTCGACAAGAGAGTGAACGGCAGAGGTCACCTGATCATCAACGAAACGCCGAAGATGTGACCTTGTAAACTGCGGAGTTTAGCGATGAGCTAGCGAAAATAGCAGAACCGCCACGAGCATGACTAAAGACCATTAAGCCTATCGTCAGGGTTGTAAAACGGAGAATGGAGAAAACGGCAATGATGACTGGACAGAGAAGTGGACGAAACATCGTTGCAAATGTCACTCAAAGGAGGAAGAAATAGAATTTTATGGAAAAAATTTGATTCAAACATAAAAGATTGGTGCGTCCTTCGAAATCGGTTTGAATATTTCGGACTCCAAGGGATTTAGTCGTTTCGGGATTTCACACTTCTGCACACTGTCGCGGACTCCAGATATTAAGCATTGGATACAATTAAACAGTCTCGTCATCGTGGAATTTTTATTGTGTCGAAATTCATCAGAAGACGGAATTAAAGTGGAATTTGTTTCTCAAGTCTGTAGAGGCACGTGGGATAGAAGCACGTGAGTGACGTGCCGAATGTTCTGGAAACGCGCGAATCTTCCCCGTATTTATAACACGGATCATGGAAATCTATAACTATTATCATGTTTATATTTAATTTAATAATAATAAATAAATAATAATCACTAAGATAATTGATCACTTCCTTTGTTTTACCTTGTACTACAATGGCTGCTCCCTGGACTTCGGGAACAGACTCCTCCGGACGTCCTCAGTTGACGTCCCATTTAGCCGATCCTCCCGTAATCCCCATTCAGTCTGCGCGTCTACCCTCACTCCTAGCCTTGCTGACTTAGTACCTCAGCACCTCGACCCCGCTAATGCCGATAGGCTTCGTAACCTTCTCAGCGAATTTAAGGATATTTTTGACTGGGACGGGAAATCTACTGGCCGCACCAATGCCACTCAGCATTGTATAGACACGGGTGATGCACGCCCTATTCGGGTTCCGCCCTGTCGCTTGCCTATCTTTTATCAAAAGGAGTTAGACGACCTTATCGAGGACATGCTTAGTCGTCGCATCATCCGTCCTTCTCACTCGCCGTGGTCCTCACCCATCGTGCTCGTCAAAAAGAAGAATGGGTCGATGCGACTCTGTATCGACTACAGGAAACTTAATGCCGTTACTTAGAAAGACTCTTTTCCCTTGCCTCGCATAGATGCGACCCTCGACACCCTAGCTGGTAACACTATGTTTTCTACCTTGGACTTGGCCTCAGGCTACTGGCAGGTAGAGGTGCGGCCCTCGGATCGCGAGAAGACTGCTTTTGCCGTTCCCTCTGGCCTGTATGAGTTTGAGACTATGCCCTTCGGTTTAGCCAATGCGCCCAGCACATTCCAACGTCTCATGAATCAAGTCCTAGCCCAGCTCGTACCTAATTCTTGTCTAGTATACATGGATGACATTATTGTGTTAGGCAAGGACTTTGACAACCATTTGCAAAATCTTCGGGCTGTATTCAACAGTCTTCGAGAGGCTGGGCTCACTCTTAAACCCTCGAAATGTGTATTTTTACGACCTCGAGTCAAATTCTTAGGCCACGTCGTCTCGTCCTCTGGAATAGAGACTGACGAAGATAAGGTGAAGCATATCCGCGACTGGCCCACCCCGGCAAACGTCACGGAACTTCGTAGTTTCCTAGGGCTAGCCTCATACTACAGACGTTTCAGCAAGGACTACGCCCATATAGCCGGTCCCCTCCACAAATTGACGCAGAAAGATGTTAAGTTTAAGTGGACTGCTGCCTGTGTCAATGCCTTCCAGTCGCTTAAGGACAAGCTCTGTTCTAGCCCCATTTTGGTATTTCCTAATACTGCCAGTGATGCGGGGAAATTCGTGCTCGACACTGATGCTAGCGAGACCGCGATTGGTGCCGTCCTCTCTCAACAACAACCAGACGGCACCGAGCGTGTTATTCAGTATCTCAGTCGCTCACTCACGCGGGCCGAGCGCCGCTATTGCGTCACACGCAAGGAGATGCTCGCCCTAGCTTACTTTGTTGAGGAGTGCCGCCCTTATCTCCAATTTCGGCCCTTCATCATACGCACGGACCACAGTGCCCTAACATGGCTCCAGAATTTCAAGCACCCCGAGGGACAGGTTGCTCGGTGGCAGGAGAAGCTTGCCGAATACGATTATTCGTGCATCTTTCGTCCTGGTCGGTTACATAGCAACACTGACGCCTTGTCCCGTAAACCATACCGCCCACATGGGGACTGTCCTTCGTGTACGGACATCGCTATCTCCACTATCGCCCTCCAGAGCGATCAGTGCCTACTTTGGGCTGCCGCGCAGAGGGACGACCCCCACATCTCACCCGTCTATAACCGCAAGGTTGCCGATGCCCGACCTCTCAGTAAAGTTGAGCTTAGTGACCTCAGTAACGAGAAAAAATGCATGCACGGGTTGTGGGGCAAGCTATTCATTGAGAATGGCGTCCTTTTCTACCGTGACGGCGACCAATATCCCAGACGACTCGTTCTTCCGCTGTCTATGGTTGATGATGTTATTGACCGAATGCACACCGATTTAGGCCATTCTGGCATCCACAAGACTGAGTGGGCTCTCCGCCGGCGTTACTACTGGCCCAATCAAAAACGTGACATTCAAGATAGGATTCGTGCATGCGAGTTCTGTCTCAGCTCTAAGTCTCCTGGTCGGTCCTCACGGGCGCCACTTCAGCCGATTAAGACTGGCTATCCCAATGAGCGGGTAGGCGTTGATCTCGTTGGGTCCCTCACTCCCTCTGATAATGGTAATCAGTTCATCCTTGTCATGGTTGATTTCTTCACCAAGATGGCTGAGGCTGTCCCGTTACCTGATGCCAAAGCCCCGACAGTCGCCCGTGCCATTTTCAACCATTGGGTTTGCCGCTGGGGTGCACCGGATCAATTGCATTCTGATCGTGGTTCCTCGTTTGAGAATAGCGTCCTCCACGACTTCTGTCGTCTCATGAACATTAAGAAAACTCGGACCACAGCCTATCACCCGCAAGGGAACGGCCAAGTTGAGCGAAACAATCGCACCCTCATAAACCTTTTAAAAGCATTTATCGATCGTCACCCACCGACTACCTGGGATGAAGTCCTCCCAGCTTGCTTACTGGCTTACCGATCCACGGTAAACACCACTACTCACTACACACCATTCTTTCTCACCTGCGGACGGGAGATGCAGCTCCCTGAAGATTTAGTCCTTCCGTCGGCAGCTAAGATTGAACATGTGGATATGTATGCATCCCGGGTCAGGAAAACCCTGCGCATTGCGTCTGAAGAGGCTCGCTTGCATCTGCAGGAAGGACAGCGACATCAGAAAGCGTTTTACGACCGCCTAGCCCATGGGACGCCTTATCAGAAGGGAGATGTTGTATGGGTGCGCAATTACGCGGCCCCCGTAGGAGTACCGGCCAAATTTAACCCCACTTGGGTCGGTCCGTATGACGTCATTCGGGTGTTATCAGATACAACATGCCTCATCCGCCCCCACGACCGGCCGCATGCCGTACCTTTACGGTTCATTTCAACCGGCTGAAGCCTGGGGCACCAATGGATGGCATCCCCTGTCCGCCATATGAGACCAGTAATCCTCCTGTTGAGGACTACCTTGTGGTACCTGCTGACGGGGGTACTGCGACACCTGAGGTATACGATGGCAAACAACCGGTGGCGGGGGAGGTCGAAATACCCTTCGACGGTGGACCCATCGTTGACCTGGATAATGCTGCTGAGGACAGCGTCCCTTTCGAAGGGGGAGCAATGTAGAGGCACGTGGGATAGAAGCACGTGAGTGACGCGCCGAATGTTCTGGAAACGCGCCCCTTAAGGGGCGCGCGCGCGAATCTTCCCCGTATTTATAGAACGGATCATGGAAATCTATAACTATTATCATGCTTATATTTAATTTAATAATAATAAATAAATAATAATCACTAAGATAATTGATCACTTCCTTTGTTTTACCTTGTACTACAATGGCCGTTCCCTGGATGACCTTGACGGGCAGGGATAAATAACAAGGCCGACTGAGGACCTGGACACCCGACTTCCAGCGCACTCCCAACGTCGTTCCGGCTTGTCCCGTCCGGTCAAAGATTCAGCGGCGTTCTCCCCAAAGACAGTACTCCCCTTTAGCTTATTTTTGTACTAGGTTCTCCCTGAAGATTATTTTTGTACGCAGGACCTTCAAAACACTCATCTCCGATAACTGACTTTTCTTTTTGGACTGACTATCATATTGGTCACTCGGTGGCTCGTCTCGAATACTCGTCCCCGTCCTTTGTCGCCAGCTTCTCATTACAAGTCGTTGAACTGAACTCGCAACCTACAAACAAACAAGCGAAAACAGCCTAAAAAGACCAAGGTGCAAGGATCTCAAGCTTTCTGGAAGATTAGCAGTTATTCAAGACCTCGAAGATCTACAAACGGCTGAGTCGTTCCTTAATATCCTGCATATTGTTTATACATATTTGAAAGTGCTTCTAAGCAATTAGGCATATTGTGTACTCAGTCTGCATCA
The DNA here is from genome assembly GCA_036362985.1 of Ligula intestinalis. NCBI lineage: Eukaryota > Metazoa > Platyhelminthes > Cestoda > Diphyllobothriidea > Diphyllobothriidae > Ligula > Ligula intestinalis. Next base: position 5,453,474 of record JAYGXS010000009.1, read on the forward strand.
AATATTTGCAATACTCTACACACCGTCGGAAGATTTTCGTTATTCTGAATATCAGTCAACACACTACGTCACAGTCACAAAGGCAAATTTAACATTTTGAATTTAATCGTTTCGTTTACAACTAAAATGGAAGTAGAAACTATTGCTCTCGATAATTCTACAAAGCTGCCAGCGGGGCCGGGAATCGAACTGCGGATACCTCGGGTGGAAGTCGAATGGCTAACCGATGGAGCTATAGAAGCGTATAGCCGTAAGGATCAAATTCAGTCATCAAATACAAAAGATCGATCACGAAGCTTATTGAGAAGTCCTCCTGCCAAGCGAACTAAAAGTCTTAAATTTTTAAGGGATGCAACTCATAAAGATGAAGCCTGCATATCATATTTTACCCTTCGTAACAAATTTACGAAACTTGAGGAGGTGGTTAATAGTCTTAGAGTGGAGCTGGAAGAGCTGAAGAAATTTTCTCGATTTCTCCCTCACGAGGAAACACTGGCGATGCATAAACTTGAGGGAGGGGACTTAACGTACGCAGCAGTAGCATCTCTCGCCGAAGCGTCTACGCACAAAAATGGTCAGGCAAGTAACATAAATGGTCAAGTTGTCCTCGACGAGAAGCACCGTGATCAAGATTCTACAGAAAAACCTCTAACGGTCTGCGGGACTAATACTCTGCGCCCAATTTCAGCACATGAGGAACTTTCCGAATTAAAAACCCCGCTAATTATAAGCTCATTTTCCGGACCAAAAGTGCAAAATGTACCCAGCACATCAACCACTCCAAGTAGGTATGCTAAGGCTGCATACAAATTACAGAATGAAACCACAAATTTTGAAGGGGGCAGCACGAAGCCAGACCTGATCAGTGCCATCCCAGACTCCAAAAGAAGCCTATATCTGGTGATGGTAGCGGAAACACAAAGTCAAAAACTATTCCTAACAACATCTCGGGGTCTTCCGATAGCAGTTATACTGGAAATATATCACGGGTTTCCCTTGACCGACAAAACTGCATAGTTGTTCAAGACGAGTCAAACGGAACTACAGGTAAGGTATTACAGAAGTCGTCCATAACTCGGAAAAACAACATTATCATACAAGGTGCTCCTGAGTCCACGTTTGACAGTACAACGGAACGTGTTGCACATGACTATGATCGAATACACGAATATGTCAGCGCTGTCCTAAAGAATAGGGAAACCTACACCGTAAATAAAGCCTTCCGTCTGGGTAAAGCAGACCTAGGCCACGACCTACAAACAAACCCAAGACCTCTCAAAGTTATATTCGATAACGAAGGCTTGGCATCAAAACTGCTAAAAGGAAAAACGGCCTTACGAAATTCGCACAAGCAAGTGTTTTTTCGGCCATAGAACGAGCCGAGGGAGTGGATGAAAATGAGGCAACTAAGGACAGAATTGAGAGAGAGGACCGAAAGCGGGGCAAAGGGCCTGAAAATAAAAGATGGGCAAATAATACAAGCCAAAGAGCCCTTCCTCTGGCCAAAACCTGTCACGATGAGGGTTGGTCCTCACGGAGTAAACTATCACTAAAGATCCTAATCGCAAATGTACAAAGCTTGTTAAACAAGCTGGACGAACTAAAGAACTTGGTCGATGAGGTGAAACCAGACATCATGGCTTAAACTGAAACCTGGCTGTCAAAAGATATCGCTGATTCTGAATTATCACTATGAGGATATCAGCTTTTCAGGAAAGACAGAACAACTAGGGGAGGAGGGCTTATAGTCGATGTCACTTGCAAGCTGACAACCACGGCTTAAGTACCGGTCCCAGCACGAGATGTGAAAATGCTAAATATCACTATATCTGCTAAGTACGCTAGGCCACTGACACTTTCGGTGACATACCGCCCGCTAAACCATTCTCATGACCAAGACACTATCCTCATAGCAGAATTGTATAGGGTTAGTGAGAAAAAAGACATCCTCATCGTTGGGGACTTTAACGCTCCTGGTGTTGACTGGCAGACATGGACTGCACAGGGTCTTCAAGCCAACCTCAATCACAAATTACTACAATGGGCCACAGCCAAACTGCTCTGCCAAACCGTCGCGTTTGGAACGCGGGCTAGGGAAGGACAACAGTCGAAGTGTCTCGACCTTATCTTTACCCGAGAGGAGAAAACTGTGATTGACCTGCAGGATCGACCCCCCATTATGGTCAAGCGACTATATTATGCTGTTTTTCGAGTATTCGCTGTTCTCCAAACCCTACTCCTCTGACACATGGGAAAGTAACATTTGGAAGGGCGACTTCCCACTTATGAGAAGAGAAATGTCAGAGGTATCATGGCAAACAGATCTCCAAGGTGGGGCAAATGAACAGTGGATGACCTTTAGCTCGACGTTGAAAAGGACTGTTTGTCTCAACTGTCCCTTCAGAAGAAAGACAAGTACGAATCGCCCTAAGTGGATGAACTCAAACTTGCAGGCCGCTTTCAAAAAAAGAAACCGCTTCTGGAGACGCTACAGCTAAACCGGTTCCGGTAAACACTTATGGGAGTATAAGCAACAATGTAACATTTGTAAAAGAGAAGCTACTTAACTGCGCAAGAAATACGAGTTGAACATATTACATAAGTCGTTGGAACACCCCAAGATCTTGTACGGTTAAATACGAAGCACGAAGAGATCCCAGGAACTGATCCCTGCCCTTTGATCAGCCGATGGACAACTGGTGACCGAAGACCAGATGAAAGCCTCCCTCCTCTCCGATTTCTTTGAATCCGTCTACACCCGAGAACCTACAACTTTTGCTGACGGTCCGTCCGCTCATCGACCGATAACTGCACCTTTACCTCCTCCTTATTGCCCAAAATAGAGGACCTAGAGTTTTCACACAACACTGTCAGGGCCGAATTACTCCAACTTAAGCCTACCAAATCACCTGGGCCGGACAAAATTCCTGCACTAGCACTAAGAGAATTAGCTAACGAACTATGCAACCCCTGGCTGCCATTTTCAGAAATCTTTGGACGAAGGCGAACTCCCAGAAGAATGGAAGTGGGCAAACGTCACCCCGATCTATAAGGGAGGTTCGCGACTTGATTGCGCAAATTACCGTCCTGTCAGTCAAACTTGCATCGCGTGCAAAATAATGGAGCGCATTATTCAGAAGCATTTCATGTATTTCATCGAAAGCAACAAAATACTATGTGATGGACAGCACGGCTTTCGCCCAGGACGCTCCTGCCTCACAAGTGCTCTTTACTCACAGGAAAAGTGGACAATGGCCGCAGATCAAGGCTATCCAATTGATGTTATATTCTTCGACTTCAAAAAGGCCTTCGATAGCGTACCACACAGGCTTCTTCTGCAGAAGATTTGGGACGTGGGAATCGAAGGAAAATTGTATAAATGGATCAGTAGTTTCTTGTCCCTCAGAGAACAGAGGGTCTTTGTCGGAAACTCAACCTCAGAATGGACAATGGTCGAGAGTGGTGTACCATAAGGCTCAGTTTTGGGTCCGCTGCTATTCCTGATTTACGTAAACGACTGTCTCAATGAGCTTGATTGCGCAGCTGTCATGTTTGCGGCTGACATAAAAATATGGGCTGAAATTAGGTGCGCCGACGACGCAAAGGGATCACAGTTGAACATCGATAAACTGGTTATCTGGTCGTCCACGTGGCTTCTTAACTTTAATGTATCCAAGTGTCTTGTTCTACACATAAGCCCGGGGCGAAAAGTGCCACCGAAACAGATTTTTTATCAATGGTAGCGCATTAAACCAGGTTGATACACACAAAGATCTGGGTATATGGACAACCGCGAACATGATGCAAACAGAGCACTGTAAAACGTCCGTCCAGAAGGCAACTAGTACCCTGCACTGGATCAGACGAGCGTTCAAAATCTTTCCACCTGCACTGTTCGGAAAAATAGTTGGCACCTTTGCGAGACCACATCTTGAATACGGAATGCCAGTTTGGACACCGTGGTTGAAGAAAGATGTAGAGCTTCTTAAACAAGTGCAACTCAGGGCGACAAAGATGGTCGACGGTCTCAGGGACTTACCGTATCAGAAGAGATTGATAAAACTTGACCTTTTTGCTTTGTCTTACAAGAACGTTCATTGCAACCTGCTCTGGACATTCCGGATAATCCGGAGCCAAATTTCCTCCCTAAAATTGGAGGATTTCTTCCAATTAGCCACCACTACTCACCTGCGTGGCCATCCTTACAAGGTCACAAACGAACGCACCCGATTAGACCTCCGAAAATATTTCCTTAGTCAACGCGTAGTCCGGCCTTGGAACTTGCTACCAAGCGAGACGGTTTCCGCTGACACAATTGCGGAATTTAAAAGAAGACTTGATGTGATTTTATTTGACAAAAGGCGACTTTTACAACATGATTTCCTACTGCTAGCACTGTGAACAATTTTTCTGGCTTTAGACCGTTTTCATTCTTTTCCGTGAAAATTCACTCGAAAGTCTGTTATGATATCATGTGTGCTCCCCTCGACTGCACATTAACTGTAAGAAGAACGTTGTTTGCGTTACATTAATAGGGTCCTCAAGGGCATTTCTTGCCTGTTACCCTTTAAATAACTTGCCAATTGAAAGTAGATCGTTAACTAGACTGTCTGCTTTCAAACAGAGACTGCACATTTATCTTAACGAAGCCACGTGGAAGTACTCAGTCTAAAATGCTGTAGTTTCGTTGAATACTCACCTTCATCAGACCACCCACACCTATTTTTGCTCTACTACTATCTTCCTAAGCAGTTTTTTTCTCTTGTACACTTTTTAAACATGGAGGCCCGTTGAACACTGTCTCCATTTTCACTCTTTCTCCATGACCCCGAGAAAGGACCATCGGGAATTTAGGAGATCCGCTTGAAACTATTCTCTCTGCCTCGTGTCCCCCAAGAACCTAGATGTTTCCATTAACCACCGCTGAATCAAACGAAGCCACGCGGAAGTACTCAGTCTAAAAGGCTGCAGTTTCGTTGAATACTCGCCTTCATCAGACCATCCACACCTATTCCTGCTCTATTACTATCTTCCTAAGCAGTTTTTTTCTCTTGCACACTTTTTGAACATGGAGGCCCGATGAACACTGTCTCCATTTTCACTGTAAGAGTTTTCTTTTAACAGCCATAATTTTTCGTTTTAAGTTCAAAATTACCTGCCAAAAATTGCTAAATGTTGCCCCAGAAGGACACTTTTTGCTGACATTATTACGACTTTCTACGTCTACTTGCACATATTGTAAAATTATTTTTTGAATTTTATTTTTTAGACATTAACTTTTTATAGATAGTGCTGTACCAGTGCTGAAAAATATCAATTCCAAATTCCAAATACCTATATATATATATATATACCTCTGATGAAGGAAGCCTATACACTTTTGAAACGTCGGGACTTATTGCCGAGGCAGTCCTGCAGAGGCTAGAACGACTAGTCTTCCGGACTTACTGTCCGAAATTCTGGACTAGATACGTTGACGACACCTTTGTCATAATCAAAAGGAACGACGTTCAGAGCTTTAAGACCTTACTGAATTCTATATTCCCTGACATCCAATTTACGATGGAAGAGGAAGATAACGACCGGTTGCCTTTCCTGGATGTGCATGTCAAGAGGACTTCCGAGGGGAGGATAAAAACTACGGTCTATCGGAAGGCAACGAACACCAAACGCATCCTCCAATTCCAAAGTAACCACCCAATTGGTCACAAACGCAGTTGCGTTAGATCTCTATTCCAACGCGTTCAAACGCACTGCAGCGATGAGGACGGGAAAAAGGTGGAGGCAAAATACCTCAATTCCCTGTTCATATCCAACGGTTATCCGCGATCCTTCATACGTGAGTGCCGACGAAGGCCCATCCGAAGTCGACCAGATGACGAAAAACCAAAGTTCTGGCTAGCGATCCCCTACGTGAAAAATGTTTCGGAGGCGACAGCTCGACTCCTGAACCCTTTCGGAATTGGGGTGGCCCACAAACCCGATTCAACCATCCGGCAGCAGATAATGAGACCTAAGGACCCGCTTCCGGCAACGGAACAATCTGCAGTGGTCTACAGCATACCATGCCAAAATTGCAGTGCAAGGTATGTTGGTGAAACGGGTAAACGCCTCTGCACAAGACTGCATGAACATCAACTTGCAGTCGATCGCGAGGATAAACTGTCACTGGTATACGGCCACATGGACCGGGAGAAGCATAAGTTTGCTTTCGAAAACGCCAAAGTCATTGGCCGATCCAACGACAAGATGACTAGATTGGTGCTTGAAAGTTGGGCATCCGTGGGCACAATCAACAGAAATATTGATTTAAATCCAGCCTATCAGGCCCTGCGTACAAGACTCCAATCAGCCCCGACGAGGCCGCCGGCGCTAGCGAGCGACTTGCAACTTCGTCAACAGCGGTCACCGACGCGGCAGGGGAGGAGAACTAATCGCGACTCAAACGGCCGACATGAGTCATCAATCCACCGACGAGCCCAAACATTTGAGCCGGGTCCACACTTTGAATGCCAACCGGTCCAGTCACCCGAGTATGGAAGGAGAGCCGATAGTAGCCGGCCAAGTGCACACAATACGCACACAGACCCGATGGCGACAACAACAGACAGACAGGCGACGGGGGATGTAAGAGGACGGGCAGAGAAGGCCCTTCGCTGCGCACACGACCGGGATGACTCACCTACCCACCGACGGACACTGGACCCATAACGAAGCCTGATCCGCGCATCCAGCTCAGAGGGGAGGTCGGGCGGTGGTCACACTACCTGGTCGGTTAACTTAGACGCGTTAATGACACACGGACAGGCAACGGATAACACACACGGGCGCCAGCCCCCCACAATGGAGGTGCCGCAGCCAATCCACGGACAGCACGAAGTTCAGCGCTTGTGCGTCAGCCATCGCCACAACACCAGATGGGCTGCGCGGCATTCCAACTCTCGCCAAGCAGGAACACACAACCCACCACTCTGATGATGGAAAATAGTGTATTTCCGAAACGTCAGCACAATTACAGTGTGGTCCACGACAGCGCCTTGTTTTCTTCTTTGCCTTCTTTGGGGAATGATGATCGGGATAATTTATCTGGACCTCGTATCTTCACCTATGTTAATATATATATATATATATA